>OVAP01005360.1:0-13118 GCA_900406295.1 Aurinia saxatilis | reverse complement strand
ATATATATATATATATATATATATAAAAAATAATTGAAATTACAAATTTGGCAGAGCCATTGCATCAATTTGATTTACCAAATTTTTTTTAATTTTATTTATTTTTGTACTAAATTTAAAATATATTACAAAAAAAAAACAGTTAAAGATTACCTCAATACCAAAGTCAATTTGGTGAAGTTTTTTAACGGGGACTAAAAGCTCACATCAAACAGAAACGGGAGTAGTACAACAGACATATGAGAGACTTGAAAATTATTTAAGTTGGCGCGAGGGCGGATTTGGGTGGAAGAGAGTATGCCTAACGTAGAAGTAGGTTTCTTAAGATGCGTCATTGTTCGAATTCGCTTTATCAAGGACATAGAGTTTGTTACGGACCGTTCTGGAGACTTCCTTGACTATGGAGGATGTTGTCCTTGACTCGTTGTTGTGGAGGCGGGTGTTGCATTCTCTCCAAACGGCGTATATGCATGCTTGGAAGATGATCTTGGTCACATCTTGTGTTTGACTATTAAGGGTTGCGAGCCAAGCGATGACGTCGTCAAACTGATTCGGAAGAGGCATCGAGGGAGGTGAGAAAGCAGACCAAAGTTCGTTTGTGAATGAGCAATTGAAGAACAAGTGGGACCTGGTTTCTTGTGCCGCACCACATAGCAAGAAAGAATCATAAGAGATCATACCCCATGAACGCAGTCTATCACGAGTAGAGAGTCTGTTCAACATACAAGCCAGGTAATAAAACTGTGTTTGAGAATACGCTTTGGGAGCCATATTACATTGTGTCAAGGCATGGGAGTCCCAAATTCATTTAGTTGATGCCATGTGTAGAATGAGGAGAATGGCCTCGCGACATTAAAGTCCGCTGACCAAAAGAACTTGTCATCGCCCGCATATGTCGATGGTGGCTGTATAGCAGTGACATTGTTGCGCGATTCAAACCGTCTTGAAGCCCTTGAGGAGTTACAACTGCAATCTTCTCTCATAGCGTCTCTTACTCTGGAGTGGATTGGAACATCTAGTTGTATTGAGCATGTGGAGCCCATGTAGCTTAATAATGGGCTTAAGGGTGACCAAAAATCAAACCAAAAGGAGGTTTGTTTCCCCTCTCCTAATCGTGATTTAAGAAAACCATAAGCAATTGGCCGTAGCTTTAGAAGCTTGCGCCAGAACCAGGAACCTGAAGAATCATGTAACGTCCAGAAAACATGGGAGCCAATTAGATGAGACTTCACCCATCCAACCCACAACGATCCACTTTTTAGAAATAGTAGCCATATGAGTTTGAGAGCGAACACTTCATTCCACAACTTTAGCTTCCTCAGATCCTCCATGGCTTTCAGGTTTACAAACAGTATCTCATGCCACCTTTGCCCCTGATGCAATTTCTGATGACCCATGCTAGAGAAAGGAGCTAATCAGAGACTCTAACTTAGATAAAAAAAAAATTTTGGGAATATGAAGGCAGAGAACCAAAAATTAATGTGGCTATAGATCACAGTTTTGATTAATTGTAATCTTCCCGCGAAGGAGAGAAATCTGTTTGTCCAAGAATTCAACTTGAGAGAGCATTTGTTTATGGAGATATTTATCTGCTTGAGTNGAGAGCATTTGTTTATGGAGATATTTATCTGCTTGAGTTAGGTTTCGAGGTAGCACAGGACGAGTGCAACTGACTTGGAAAAGGCTGTTGGGCTGGACCAATGAAGAATGGAGATGGGCTGGAGCCTTATGGAAGATTCTAGACGTGTCTATAAGCTGATGATACACTCAGAGATTTGGTAGTTGAAGATAAGGATTGATTTTAAGGTTGGAGAAAATTAAGGAGAAAGATATGGTGCAAATAAACTTGAGGATTTAAATTCATATTTATCGTTAATATTTATTATATAAACATGTTAAGGTCGTGGTTCATCTCTACGCTTCTGAGAAGAAAAAAGCAGAGAGTTTAATTTTGTGAAAAGAGTGTCATTTCTTTTGTGAGTGAGTGAGAGTGTCTTTGGTTGATCTCATTTGTTTTTATTGGGTTGTGAGTGTTGTTGTGTTGGTGTGTCTGACACAGTACGTGGTGGTGTTGCCAACAGAGATTGTTGGTGTTGTGGAGATTCTGCAAGACTCAAGTCTAAGCTCAGGTGGAGTTTAGCTCAGGATTAAGTTATCCTGAAGAATCCATGTTGATGAACAGAGCGGTGAATTAAGAGGTTGTACTTAATTTACGCGTTTGCGAATCTGGTGTATTTGCTTTCTGATTTTAGTGGATTTGAAATCTGGACTTGGTCCCGGGGAGTAGGAAACGAACCCTAGTCAACAATATCTTGTGTCATTTTATTTTCCGCATTAAATTTGGCCTCAATTGCGCTTTCACAACTTCCCTTTGATTGTGTCATGGAGGATTTTATAGTCTGATTGTTGAAGCTTGGAAGAGTGGAGGTGAAGTCCCAGGTAACGGACCGGGAGTATAGCTGGGCAAAGTCCAAATGCAATGGCCATCTCTGAAGTTTCATGTTGGTTGTTCCCGTTCCAAAATAGTTGAGACTTGTTCTTGTTTAGCGCCAGCCGTGAGATATCTCGAAAGTCGTCTAGGATTTTTAAATAGCTGCCAAAGAATGTCTCGAGCCGTCAAAGAATATTAAGACGCCGTCCGCAAAACTCAAGTGCAAAATACTAGGATTTAGGCAACGCGGATATCCCATAAAGAGTCCTCGGTCTTGGGAGTAGTAGAGAAGTCTTGATAGTATGTCCATGGCCAACACAAACAAGTATGGAGAGATCGGGTCCCCTTGGCGCACACCTTTCTTTCCTTCAAAGTATCTTGTTAATTCTATGTTGATTGCAATGGAATAAGTTGGGGAGGTAATGCATTCAGTGATCCAACCTACAAAATCATTAGGGAAATCCAAAGCAATTAAACAGTTCAATTGAAAAGACCAATTTAGATTGTCAAATGCCTTTTTCAAATCAATCTTGAAGCATCCACTAGGTGGGAAATTTTTTTTGTGTGAGTCCGCCAAGATTTCCGTTACCAAGATAACATTCTCCACCAACAAACGACCTTTCAAAAAGCCCGTTTGGTTGGGGAGGATTATGTGTGGCAGAACTAACTTTAATTTGTCCGCAAGTAGGCGAGAGATGATTTTATACACCGTGATACAGCAAGAGATCGGGTGAAAGTTAAGTTTATCGGTGTTTGGTTGCTTCGATATTAGTGCAGTTGCTATTGCATTGAATGATTTAAGGAGACGTCCAAAACTGAAAAATTTACCAAGTTAGTATAACATTATAAAAGGATGAAGTTCACAAACCAACTAACAAAAAAGATGTGGCTAAACTAATCAGTATGACAAAAAAAATTTAAAGAGGTTACTACTACCAAATACGAGCAGCAGTGTTTTAAAAAACGTGTTACACTTGTGTTTTAGGTATTTTAAAATCAAAGTAGTTATTTTATAAACCGTCAAAAAAAAATATGATAATACAAAAAATAAATATAAAAAGTTATTATTTATAGATTGTGATAATTTATATATTATACTACACGTTACAGAAAAAAAAAAGTAATACTACTGATTATGATACATTGCAGGAAAAAGTAGAAATAGAAGCAAGAGTGAATGGAACCAATGGAAAACTAAAATCAGTTGTGACTGAGGTTAGAAGAGAAAGAGATGGAGTAATCATAGCCAGTGGAAGAGTGTGGATGACTCCACTTGGATACAAACTCAAACCCAATGCGTCCGCTAATCTCAGTAAACTTTGACTCTCTATGTTGTTTCTCATATTCTTAAATGTATTCAGTTTTCCAAAAAAATGTAACACAGATGATCATTATGAAAATTTGATTCTCTTTAATCAAATCATCATACACACAACAATGACCTTTTTGCAATCAATAAAGCACACCCATTAATATCATCATCTACTTCCTAATTCCAAATCCATAATATATATATAATCTAATTACATACATACAAATATGTAGATTTTGTAACACACCATGAACCAAAAGATCTTAATTTAACTTGACTTCTTCCACTTTCTCATCCTCTTTCACATCATTAACCTTTTCATTTCTCAATTGATCCACCGTAGGACCATAAGACCAGCTACACACCATGTAATAGATGATGTTAACGAAGCTCATGATCGCTAAAACCCCGTAGTAATAGTCATAATGACCCTTGTTGATACTATCTTCAATCCAACTTTCTTTACCCTTCTTTGAGCTATTCTTGACCACATTGAGGATCACACTAGCCAAGACATTAGCCACTGCCATCCCTAGACCGAACAAGGAAGCCGCGATGCTTGACATGCTTTTAGGAAACTCGGTATAGAAAAACTCGGTCTGTCCTATCCCGGTTAAGGCCTCTGCTAGACCGTGTAGCACGTATTGCGGTACAAGCCACATTGCTGAGATATTCACTGTTGCGTTAGCATTGTTTGCGAGTCCTTGGTTTATTGCGGTTCTTCTTCTGTAATGCTCAACAGTTGCGGAAATCGCCATTGCTAGGAAGGACATGAATAGCCCTAATCCCATTCGAACCTTGACACTGATCCTAACCGGTCTGCCTCGGATCTTGGAGGCTAGAGGGAGGATTGCACGGTCGTAGAGAACAACCCACGCGATTAAGGCTATGATTGTGAACATACCGAAAGATCCAGCTGGGATTTGGAAGCTCGAATTGCTGCTCAAACGTCTGTCCATTGAGTTAGCTTGAAGCAATTGAAACGAGTTCTGGCTAACGTTTATCGACATCATTATCCCCGTTGACCATACCGGTATCACCTTGATCAAGGCCTTGAGTTCCTCAACTTGATCCGTTGTGCAGAGCCTCCATGGGTTTACGCTCAAACCATCAGAACCAATGTCTTCCTCACGGTTTCTTATGACACAAGCTTTGTTCAAAAACCTAATCAAATTGCAAGAAAGTGTCAAAAGATGATAAACCAATCAAGAACTATAATATAAAAATTGAGTTCATTTTTACCTTATTTTGTCACTTGGAGCTTTGAGTTCAGAATCTTTCAAGTGGTAATAACAACCATAAGAGTCATTATGACCCGGTAAACTTAACTTCCTGTTCACGTAAGCTGCAACAGCCACTTGAGCTAAACCGGTGAACAAACTCTTGGTCACATTGCGCTTAACATAGAGAGGAGACGCAAAAACAAACAAGATACCCGCAAACAGCATGAGAATCGCGGGTATTCCAAACCCAATTCTCCATCCTAGATGAACTTGAATGTAAACAATGACAGTGAAAGCGATCAAGACAGCAACCGATGAAGAAGCGTAATACCAACCAAAGAAACTCTCAAGAACTCTCTCATTCTTAGGATTCTCTTTGTTATCCAGTTGATCAGCACCAAAGGCTAAAGAACACGGCCTGATTCCACCTGATCCAATCGATATAAGCGCGAAAGACGAATACAAAAGAGCCAACTGAGAAGATGTCGCGGGCGCAGGACTACAGTTGGCTCCAACACACGGTGATGGCTTCACTTGTGGTAACGTTGCCGTTAGCCAAAGAACCACCATTCCCTGTAACATTCAATACAAATCATTTATTTAGAATGTTTAAATAATTAAACCTATAGTATCATAAATACTCAAGAGAGACATGACAGTGAAGACATATACTTCCAAGAACAAGAATCTAATTGTTAGATAAGATTCATACGTCAGTTGTCATAATCATACGAAAACATTTGTATTTCTAAAAGAGAATGATTGATATTCGAGATGAATGATTGTTATGTAGATTTCAAAATCAATTGATGTGTCACGTTATATATCATAAGGTTTTTATCATGAGTGGGTGAAATACAAAAAGTTTGCATCACAGAATGGGACCAACTAGTACAGAACATGGGTCACAAAACCAAATTTACTTTCAAGCCTAACACTTCTATGTTGGCCAAAACTTATGTCAAATCCTTAAATGGTGGCAAGTTTTGGGTCCACCTCACCTTGACCCCTTATATATATAGTTACATACACATAATAGTTTAATTCATATAAAATTTAGTAATAAAAATCAACAAATTGTAATAAATATATAATTAACAATAGAAGATAATATAATTTGTAGAGATTAAGCAGTGTGGTCACAATCACAAGTTGCCAGAGAAAGCCCACACAACCACAAAGAAACTAATAAGTAGTCAGATTTTTATTAATAACGATATGAAATACTTTATGATTATTTAAAGTAATCACATGGCCATTTCAGAACACCTGGCCTATGAATTTAATTTAACCGACTTTGATTTATTTTTATGGAAACAAATATTTAAAAATTATAAAAAGTGTTTTTAAGTTATCCTTCATTGGACAGCAATTTCAGGGGATGCACATGCAACATGTGAATATTTTGACTCTTAATGGAAAGAGGGCTTCTAAAAAGCTTAATCATCAACTCTTAAAATAGAAATTTCACTGTAGATGATGATAATGCTTATATATTATGACTCCAAATATTAATTTTATACTTGAATTAAATAAACAGCTAATATATCATGTAAAAAAACGGCAAAAAACATTTCGGTAAATCTAGTAATCCCCTGAATTTTTACCACACCAAATGTTTTTTACTATTTTGAGAATTTTAATACTATATAAAAATATTACATAAAATACCTCGTACCATTTAATTCTAGGCCCTTAATTCTATGACTCTTTAGATTTTATTGAATTCTCTTTTTTGTTATCGACAAAAGTTTAAAAAGTCCAATTCTCAAAATCTTTCAATGTCCAAATACCGAAGCAATTAAAGTCCATCATTTACAACACAATCACTATTTCACCAAAATTAGTCTTAACCGAACATTCCGGTTTTCAATTCTAATCCGTACAAACCATTTAAAACAAAAAATTATCATTAATGTCAACAAATTCTCCAAACTAAAAAGAGTTGAAATCGAACGGGAGTAAACCGGAAAAAAGGAAGAAGAGTAAACCGGTTCTTGAATCTGAATGGAGAAGAGGAAAAAGAAAATTTACCAAGAAACTGGAGACTGAAGCAATGGAGATGGTGAGAAAGCGACCGAGATAAGAATCAGAGATGAAACCACCAACGATAGGCAAGAAACTAGAAGCAGCGACCCACATGAACAACACATTCTGTCCCTTGACAAGTCCTAGTCCATAATCACTCATCAGATACAGAATCATGTTCTGTATCAATCCATAGCTCGCCACTTTCTCAAACGCCTCGTTTCCTTCATCAAAGCAAGAGAGAAAAAATTTTAGAGAGAATTGATCTTGCGCATGTAAAAGAGTTCAAAGAGATGTTAAAACTTACCAATGATGAAAGGCATAGTGAGAAGACCACCCTTTGGTCTTGTTCTTCTTGTGGGTTGATCAATAACATCAATCTCCTTTGACTCTGTTTGATCTGGAGGGTTCTCCATTGTTATCTTTCAGCTTAGCTTACAGAGAAAAGAGAAGAAGAAGAGAAAAAAATCTTTGTCTTTGAGAGTGGTTTTTTAGATAATGCGATCTCTTTTTTTTTTGGTTCAGTTTTCAGACAGCGAGGAATCTCTGTTTCTGAGACGAGTGAGCAATAATAAATGGTGATCATTTAAATATACAATTTTTTCTTCTCAGAGTCTAATAAAATTGAATATAGTAATACAATAATGGGATCCTCAGAAAAAAGTTTTTTTTTATAATAATTATGAGTTCTCTTACAAAGTGAAGTTCCCATTAGCAGACGATAATTTTATTATTTTATTTTTTGAATAATTTTTTATTATTATTTTGTTTTACGTTTTCTTTTTTAGTTAGAAATCCAATAATATATGAAAAGAAAACGTCATTTTCGTAATCTAGCTCAAACACAAGTTGAAACATAAATGCCAGGAAACAATATAAGTATTGATATAAACATTAATTTATATATGCATGTATGTATACAGTATACACATACCCTTTTTCATAAAAAAACAGTATAGAGTACATATAACTTCCAATGTTCCAAGTTACTTCCACCGATTCTTGTGTCACTGACCTTGTTCTTGTTCTTCAAACAGATCCAGTTTTGTCTCTTTTTCTTTTCGTTTTGGATCATTGGGAAGACTGTCAATTAGTGATATATTTTTTATGTGCATGTTAAAATTGGTATTCCATTGCCTATTACATCCAAATAATATTTAAGTTTTCGCTTTCTCATTATAACATTTCTTAACATTATGATAGAGAACAAAACAGGTATTCAGAATGTTGATAGAATATGTAATCAAACCCTCACAATCAGTATCGGTCCTACTAATTTAGTAACTTAAAAAGCATATTAGCAAATAGCAAGATGTGGTCTCATCTTATACAAATATCTATATACATAAAAAAATATTTTCTCTTTTGGTGAAGACACCTTATTAGCCAACTCAGCATCCACATCATTTGCATGATTAATTTTATTATTTATGAATTAAAATTTAACTCTACACATTAATTATATATGATACTAGCTAATATTAAAGAGATTTGAAAAATCATTACTCCTATAAATTATAAAATTGAACCTTATACAATCATAATTTCATGAAACAACCATAGGATTAATACTTTATATTTTTCAAAACAATTTTTTATGATTTTTTTTAATATTGACTATATATAATATTAATCATGATGTTAAAGGAATATGAAAAGTTATTATTCATATCATAAATTATAAAACTAAAAACTCATACCATTAAAATTTAAAATTAATTAATTTGTTTATGCTAATACATTGCATATTTTATTTATATTCTGATAACCTAATATATATTAATTGAGATATATATTATTATTGTTAATACTCCCCAGTTATATAAAATAAAGTGGATGGAGGAATAATTTTTCAATTTTAAGGTAGGAATTTAACAAAAAAAATAAATGGAAGAAAACTAGAGAGATAATCAGTCTTTTGAAATCTTAGACGATAAGAGATGGACGATTTTATTCGTTTGGTGGACCAGCATGACTTCATGATAGAATAAGTAGGGAGACAAATGGGAGAAATTGAACACTCTTTATTTAAGAGTTAGATTGTGATTGTATTGAAGTTTAATTTTGGTTTTGTGGGAATGTTTGTTTTCCTTTGCATGAATTGTAATGATACACATTAGCGATCTTATGAATTTAATAGAAGAAATTTTTTTTTAAAAAATCTCAGACAACAAGAGATGGACGGTTTCACTCGTATTTAGCACTTGGTGGACCAGCATGGCTTTATGATATAATACGTAGGAAGGCAAATGAGAGCAATTGAACATTCTTTATTTAAGAGTTAGATTGTGATTGTCTTGAAGTTTAATTTTGGTTTTGTGGGAAAGTTTGTTTCCCTTTGCATTATTTGTAATGCTATACATTAGCTCTCTTATGAATTTAACGATAGATGATAAAAAATAAAATAAATACTCAGACGACAAATATTCAAAACTAATAAATATAAATACGTACAAAATGAAAAATTGATCTTAAGAATATCTACACATTTCAAAATAATTAGCAATTATTTCAGATTTTCATGGTGGTAAGAAATTGAAAAAAATCAGTTTCATTTATAATAAGATATTAAGCTTCGTATTTGTAGTAGATATATAATTATCTCTCTTTTTGTGGTCAAGAATTATCTTATCCAACACAAATCATAAAGTATTAACTTAAGCAATATTATATCAATAAATACAACAATTAAATAAAAATTAAACAGAAATCATGATCGCATACTAACATAGTGTTCAAAACAACATGACAAAAGGTTTTTCAATACACTTTCAAATAGTAAATCATATAAATCATAGAGATTATGTATAATAGATATTTTTAAACAACATGACAAAATTCTTTTTTAAAAGTATACTATAATTACAAAAACATGTATGAGACATCATTATCCTCATAACAAAACAAATAGAAAATAAAAAGTAATACATTCTGCGCATAGCACGGAACAACCACTATTATGTATATAAATTGAGTGTCAGGGGTGTTTCTTTTTAAACTATGGCACCAATAACTATATTTTTTTTTATTACATAAACCTATAAAATAATTCATAGAAGCCACTAAGCAAAAATAAAATGAAGATTATAGCTGAAAACTAAATAAAATATGGGAGAAATTCAAATCCATTTTTATAAACATAATAAGTTATTAATTAACAAAAAATTATAAGAAGAATTTACAGTAAAGTTAATAAATAATATATGGTACTGGGAAAAGTTTTATTTTTACCATACAATAAAGTGATTAAAAAAACTGCCAAAAGAAGAGTGATCAAACAGATGATATCAGTTCGATAAAATTGTATCTAAGAGCATCTGCAATGGTCCCTCATTTTGAGAGAAAACATCACAAAACAAAACGAGGAAAAACCATCTCCAATGGTATATCAAAATGAGGGAAAAAATTAGGTATGTGAATAGTATTCCTCAAATGGAAGGAACACTATTTACATCCCTTATTTTAAGATTGATTTTTTTTTGTAATTTGATCCCTAAACTTTTACATGTTTTCATATTATTCATAAGTGAAATTTACTTATTTATTTTGTTAATTAAATGAAAAATATTTAAAAATTATTAAAATATTTAATTAATATACTTAGTTAAAATAGTAAAAAAAAATTAAACTAAAAATACAATAATGACATATATTAAGAATTTCTTGCTCTTATAGACAAATCAAGAATAAAAAACCCATTTCTCGCTTTGAAATGCTTTAATTGATCATTTGCGGGAGAAATATAGTAGTAGTGTTATGAAATTTTATCATGTATGTATGTTTGATTTAAATAAAATTATTTTTTAATTAAATTATTTTACAAAAGAAAGTGAATGGGTATAAGTTATAAATTTAGAAAGTTAAAAGGTGTTTTAAGATAATAAATATAAATTAAGTATAGAATATACTTAAAATATATTTTTTTAGGAGAAAACTGAGGAAAACTATTGAAGTAAAACCTTCCATCATTTTAGTATTACTTTATTTTGAAAAACAAATGCGGAAAGCTATTAGAGAGGGTCTAAGGTAACACATCCACTAGAGTAACTATGTGACCATTAAAAATGCTTATTAGTATGTGGTCTAAAACTTATGCTTTCATTTCTGCTCATAATCCTACTTGGTTGAAACTCATATCATTTCTGTAATAAAATCATCATACTTTTGCCAAAATGCTAACATTGTTATTTAGGATTCGGAACTTTTATAGAATGCCTCTTATTGAATGATGGCTTGTTACAATTCAGTATAAGTATAGTTTGCTCAAAGGAAGAAAAAAAAAAGTCGCTCTGTCATTGGGGGAAGGAAATCATTTGTTTTCTTTGTCGGAAAAAAAGAACTTCTTGACATGTCAGATTAAAGAAAGACCCAAAGTAAGATTTGTGCCTATATTTCATTTTTCATCCAAAAAGATGATTTTTTTAATCATTAGCCTAAAGACTTAACAAGGTAATAGCTTTCACATCCTCTAAATAAAAAGGAACGGATCAAAATCATCACAAAACTTTATTAATAATTGAGAGAGGAAGACAATCCCATGAGGTTAACAGCTTTTTTATTTTGGCTGTCTCTCTTCCTCTTTTCTTGACAAAATGAAGCTTTTGTATTTTAATTTCCTTTTATTTTCGGAAAAGGTTTATTAAAGTAAGTGCAGCAAATCGTATTTAAGCTTTTGTTTCGCTTTCTCCATATTCACAGATAAGTCAACATCCTCAAAGAGTCGGCCAAAGAAACTAATAAAATAGAAAGCATATAATTTGCTCTTTTAGTAATCACATTCATGTAACAAATTTATTACCTTTATTGACTTCAAGGACATATTCACGTTTCGATATTGAATATTCTTCATGTGGTCCAATGATCTTTGACTGAATGGGAATGGCACATTGCATATTTTGGTAAATGTATAAGTTTCTTTATATCTACAGAAGTTTCATACTCTACGATTTATAATGTTTCTGGAAAAGATTGTAGTAGATTAATTAGTTATTTCTCCACTGTTAAGGTTGAATTTAAATAGGGATATGTCCATTATACAACAAAAATTTATGATTATTAGCCGTGATTTATATATATGACTGGTAATTTTGTGAAAATACTGTTTTAATAATCACTAATCAGGAAACGATAAAAAAATAATATGATATAATACATTTTATTATTTTTAAAAGTGATATCTTGCACCACACTGTTTGTTGATTACATTTTTTGGTTTCAATACTACGTAATGTTTTTTCTATCCACTTATCATTATTGTGTTTTTGTGCTCTCTGTTAGTTCCTTTTTTGATAAAGGATTGTAGAAAATTAATTTGAATATGATCACCACTTGATACATGATTGAGTAGGCCATAAGATAATATTTTGTAAATCTAGTTTTATCTGTGGCCTTTTTTTGAATACCTTAATACCTGATTTTTTTACTTTTTTAAAAAATATAGGTATAGTATCCGGCTATAAAGAAATACAAATTTAATTTTTCTCTTTGATATATATTTCTTATATAGGATACTGAAATAATGATTTTGTGCAACCAATATTGAATTTGTTAAAAAAACACAAAAAGTAAAGAAAAAGCCATAATGATGAGAGTGACATGGTCATTTGCCTTGCACGTGGGTGTGGGATACTCTGCATTCTCCTTTTTGGCAAACTTATTAATCTACTACTCATTATGTCATTTTTATTTATCAATTCTTGATCATCACATTCATGACTTCTTTTTTTTTTATCTTCAAAGTTACCTAACCTCTTTGATTTGATTTTAAAAAGGTCACTTAACCTCTCTTTCTTTCTCTAAAACTAAAGTACTTAAAATAAATTAGATAATGTTATAATAATAATATGATTTTATCAGAATAATAAATATAAATAAAGATGAATAAATTTATACCCGATTGAGAATGAACACTGATAAATAAGAGAGAGGAGGAAGAGAGAGATTTGTTGTTCTGTGTTATTAAGTTATGAANTGACAGTGGGGTCCACATTTATAATAATAAATATAAAAGCGGACGATTTTGTTGATTTTGTGCAGACGCATTATTTGACCCTCATAACACTCCCCCTTGTACACCAGTGTCACTATGACTTGTTTGCGTTAATACATTTTGTTGCCTCGTTAA
>OVAP01005359.1:0-13119 GCA_900406295.1 Aurinia saxatilis | reverse complement strand
CATCATATCCCTCATCATCATCATCATGTTGTAACATGATGATGAGTAGTCCAAAGACACCACTAAAAACCCTCGAGCTCTTCCCAATCTCATCACCCATCAACTCCAAACAAGACAGTACCAAACTTTAAAGAAAAGACAAGAATTACAAAAGATATTCTGCAGGTGTTTCATTCATGTATCATGTGTCAAAGGCTTGAGATGATAACACGTGTACTTTGGGGTAAAGTAATAGCCGTTGGATCTCTCTCTCTTCNGTATCATGTGTCAAAGGCTTGAGATGATAACACGTGTACTTTGGGGTAAAGTAATAGCCGTTGGATCTCTCTCTCTTCTATATCTTATGTCTCTATCTCTGCAGTACTAAAACTAATGGGTAGTTTTTTTAATTTATTTATGGTTTTTTTTTTGTAAAAGATGTGTTGATGGGGTTGGGAGTTATTATGAGTTGTTAAATTGGGTGTCTTGGTTTCTGTAACTTGCATGCATGCATGCATGTATGCATGTGTAGGCTATTGTCTTTANTATGAGTTGTTAAATTGGGTGTCTTGGTTTCTGTAACTTGCATGCATGCATGTATGCATGTGTAGGCTATTGTCTTTCGGACTAGACAGTGAGAAAGATCTCCTTTGTCTAATGTGTAACTTCACTCTTTATTATTTCATGTGGTCACTTTTCCTTTTGATGTGTACCATGATTCTCTCGCTATTTTTTTTGGTTTATTCTTATTTTCTCACAAGGTTTTTTTTTCTCACAAGGTTAATAAAAACATTTTAGAAATGACTACAATATGGACTCTTACAATTTTACACTCTACATAAAGGAACCCTTGCAAACTTGTTTTTTTTTTTAAATATATATTTTATTTTATTTTCTGAAAATTTGCCAGCAGAAACATGAATTTTCTCAGAGTCTAAAAAACAGAAAATCTATAAGATTTCCGAAGACCTTAAAATAATAAAAACAAAAAAGGGGATTAAACCATAATCTCCACACTAAACCTACACTAAAAGTGAGACCAAACAACAATTCAGACTTTGTGTTTACATATAACTAGGATATGGTTTGTTATTAATTTTTCCTTCAAAAAACNTTTCTCACAAGGTTTTTTTTTCTCACAAGGTTAATAAAAACATTTTAGAAATGACTACAATATGGACTCTTACAATTTTACACTCTACATAAAGGAACCCTTGCAAACTTGTTTTTTTTTTAATAAAATATATTTTATTTTATTTTCTGAAACTTTGCCAGCAGAAACATGAATTTTCTCAGAGTCTAAAAAACAGAAAATCTATAAGATTTCCGAAGACCTTAAAATAATAAAAACAAAAAAGGGGATTAAACCATAATCTCCACACTAAACCTACACTAAAAGTGAGACCAAACAACAATTCAGACTTTGTGTTTACATATAACTAGGATATGGTTTGTTATTAATTTTTCCTTCAAAAAAGAAAAACAAAATCAGGCTCATAAAATACATGTTTGGATCAAGTTATCATGTACAATATATAATCTTTCAACCATTCCAGTTATTTTAAAATTCAGCTCGAATTTAAATCGATAAATTTCTTTCGAATTTAGAGTGTTTGTCTATCCCAAAGAATAAGGCCAAATTTAAGCTCTGGTTCTATCACAGGATGGGCAAAGATTCATTTTAGAAAATTTACATTTTCATAATCACCTTAGGTACTCATCCTATGGATATCTCATTTTCATTTCCTCATGGATATCATCTCATAATATAATTAATCAAAATCCAAATTTATGGTATGATACTATGATGGATCATATATGTAAAAAATAAACAAACTATGATCTAAAGTCTGCTAGACTTACTCAATACAGGTTTGTAATTAATCACTTTTAAAATTTAAAAGCTGAATAAAGATATATAGTAATACCATAATAGATGAGTCAATATCCGTGAGAAGCAGAACATAGTTCAGCTTTTTAGTGGTCTATCAGACTATCACCTTTTGGGTATATAGGTCAAGTCGCGCTAACTACTTCTTACAATTACGTTTAAAAGGATCGTTGCATATCATATATAATCCTAGCAGTATATACAAAGACAACAACAAATATAACAAATTTTCTTTAACTACTAAAAACACATAATATTCCTCCACCTCTTTCTCACTGAAATGATTATTCGAAGTTCGAAATAAATTAAACTAGCTGGTGCCCTCGCAAAAGCACGGAATAATTATTTAAAATATATTCATAAAAAATTAGTTGAATTTAAAATATTTTTAATATTAGGAAAATACTCAACTTAAACCAAACTAATGTAAATAACAACATAAAAAAAGCCAAAAGTTATNATATATTCATAAAAAATTAGTTGAATTTAAAATATTTTTAATATTAGGAAAATACTCAACTTAAACCAAACTAATGTAAATAACAACATAAAAAAAAAGCCAAAAGTTACCCAACCAAACCTAGTGCATAACATTTGTTTTTAAAAGATTGAAAAATCCTCCCATCAATTGTTAAGATTTCCTTATAAATCGTTTGACCTCTCACGATATTGAACAACATTATTAGATGGTAAAGTAGTCTACACACACTTGGCACAAAAGTGATACGATCAACCACTCGATATATCAAATCTCATTCTCATTTATTTTGGAAATCAACATAAATGAATTTCTTAACCGTGTGAAAACACAACTTAAATATTTTGAAAGATGTGGTGAAAATTGATACGGTAAAATAACAAATAAACAACTCTAAAGCACAGAGATAAGAGAGAATTTCAAAAATACCATTTTTGGTGTAGTTTTTTTACTTCAAAAAGATCATCTTTTTTTAAATATATTTTAAAAGTAAATTACCATTTTAAATATTTTTAAAATGTCTTACAATGTTTTTTTTTTTGGGGGGGGGGAGTTTAGGATTTAGGATCTAACGTTTAGTGTTAAAATCCTAAACCATTAAATCCTAAACACAAAAAAAAATTTATATTTAAAAATCACTAAATTCTAAATTCTAAACCCTAAAACCTTAAATCTTAAACCCATATAACACTAAACCCTAATTATATAAAGTTTAAACACTACACCCTAAACCGTGGAATCCTAAATCCTAAAAAGTGGGAGATTNAAATTCTAAATTCTAAACCCTAAAACCTTAAATCTTAAACCCATATAACACTAAACCCTAATTATATAAAGTTTAAACACTACACCCTAAACCGTGGAACCCTAAACCGTGGAATCCTAAATCCTAAAAAGTGGGAGATTAATAAAACTCGGGCGACTTTCATAGTGGGAGATTGATAAATCGAGCTCCGAATCGCAGTTATAATATTTGTAGCGAAAAAGGAAGAGGAGATGTCAACATTTGTGTGGAAAAGAATTGTAGAGCAAAATAACATGACTTTATTTATATGTTTTAACCATTTAATGATTTATATATGTTATTTATTATTATATTTAGGATTGACTTCATAGATAGACATTTCGTCTCCTCATTTTATGTCATGAACTTTTTGATTATGTAATTTTAATACACAAACTTTGTGTACTCTTCATACATGATCAAATAAAATTAAACGGTCCTAAACCGAATAATTAACGATTTAAAATCACATTTACTAAATAATTAAATATTATAAAACAATTAAAGATAATTAAAAATGAATTATAAAATTGGTAAACCATAATTAAATTTTCCTAACCCAGAATTATTAAACAAAAAATTAAATCAGCCTAAATCGTACTATATATGTCCATTACTCCTCAAACATAACCAAATCTAAACTAGTCTAAACAGTAATATGTCTAAAATCATTTTTTTGTTATGTCGAGGAGTAATAGACATTACGCTGGTTTAAGTTTGGTTTAACAATTTTGGTTTAGGGAAATTAAATTATGGTTTACCAATTCTGTAAATCATTTTTAATTACATTTAATTGTTCTTATAATATTTAATTATTTACTAAGCGTGATTTTAAATCGCTAGTTATTCAGTTTAGGACCGGTTTAATTTTATTTGATTATATATGAAAAGTACATAAAGTTTGTGTATTAAAATTATAGAATAAAAAAGTTCATGATGTAAAATGAAGAGACAAAAAGTTCATGGTGAAACAGATTGAATGTCCATAATACATGTCTATCTACGAAGTCAATCCTTATATTTATCATACTTTGGACATGATTAATATTATATCTTTTGTAGCGACCATATGTTACGCAGAAATTAACTAATAAACACAGTGATTCCCCGCGCGAAAAATCTAAATAATTCATGATTTTAGCCTTTTTTTTTTATATGATTTTATAGTAAAAATATTTGAATTTTAAAAGATTTTTTTTCTTCCAAATAACAACATATGCAAAGAGATGTATAAGTAAGCAAGTAATGTTATTTAGTAAACAACCGTTTTTGTCATTAATGAGTATAATTTTGTTTTTGGACCTTTTTAACGTTAATGAATATAATTTTGTTTTTGAACCCTTTTTATCGTTAATGAATAGTTTTTTATTTTTTTATCATTATGGGCCATAGGAACATTACAATGAACTTAAACGGATTCAACAAAATGTTTTTTCAATTAAAAATTTTTGTTTGCCAACAACCTTATCAGAAACTAACAAATAAACATAACTATTTTCGCACGGAGAATCTAAATAATTCATTACTTTAGTTCGTTTCATAATTGTATATAAGAATAAGATAAGATTGGGGAATTTGATGATCTCTATCATAAAAGGACGTAAATTTAACTATTTAATAGTGTTTAACAAAAAAAGAAAAGAATAAAACGGAGGGATTTTGTAGCTATACAACTCAAAAACAAAGTTTGTTTTTCTTCAGTTGATCGCCGTTAACGGAGGTCGATCGTGACAGTTACTACTAACGTGTTTAGCTTCTCCGTTAGATTGCTGCATATGCTTCGGTGACTTGGAATCGTGAAACGCCTTCAACAATTCCTCAAACGACGGCGTTTTAAGTTCTTCGATTGATCCGACCGTTGGAATGTTGTATTGTCTCTTCCTCGGTGTTGAGCTTGTTGCTTCATCCAACTGTTTTTTTTTATCAGTTAATAATTCAGTTAAGTTTCTTCCAATTCAGTGATATAATTAAATAAAATGACCAAGATCCATTACCTTGTATTCGTGACCAAGACATTTCCCTGTGTTCTGTTTGATTTCGACAACGTTGTCATCATGGTGCGTTCTTAGTTCTTTCAAGCTTCCAGAACAAGGCGCGATTGTGGAGTTAATATCCTTGGATGCGTCTTTATCGAGTTGTAAAGAGTCTGCGAAACCAAACGATTTCAAAATGATGGAATCAAAATCAAGAGGATTATTATATATGAGCATAACTGAGAATTATAAGTACTTACGGTCAATAGATGAGAGGATATTGCTGTTTGTGGAATCCACTTCGCGTAAAGTGGTTGAGACCGCTGAAGAAAACTGATCTCGTAGTTTCTCGTTGTTTTCTTTGGCTCCTCTGGTTATTTATGGAGAAGAAGAAGGTTAGTTTATAATTGGAGAATGTAAAATGCATGCCATTTGCAAGGAGGGTAAAAAGGTGCGTTTACCTGATCATAGAATCTGCAGTTGCAACATTCTTTCTTTCTAGATCAGTTAATGATTCTTGAGCGGTCTTCCATTGTTGGGTTCCAGTTCTTGAATCGTCCAGGCTACAATATCAATCATGGCTTGGAATATTAATACCACGTAAAAAAACAACAAAGTATACAATTACTGTGGGCTTAAATCAAATGGAAGTGTGATGATTACCATTTTAGAAGCATTTTCTGCATATCTTCCTTTGCAACCTCAACTGCATAAATGTTCTCGGTATGATGAGATTCTGCTTGGTCTATGTGAGCATTCCATTGATCTTTAACGGAAGAAGCTGATTTTTGCATTGCGGACATTTCTTGCTTCAGTTCCCCGGTTTGGGATGATGATCCTTCACGAATATCCTGAACAGCTATCTGAACCAATTCTTTCTTCCTAGCATGTGAACTTGCTAGTAACTCTGCCACTTTTTCCAGCGTTTCTTTTTCTTCATTTGCAATTGATTCCTGGATGGCCATAATAAAAATCATTCAATATAAATCTAGAATACTATAGACGCTGGATGTCATTGTAAAGGAATAGCAAAACCCACCTCAAACTTCTTGGTGAAAGCAGATAGTTTCTGCTCGTTGACGTTTTGAGCATCTTCTGCTAGCTTTGTTAGCTTAGTGGCATGCGTGTCTAGAGTTTTGAAGAAGTCTAACATCACAGTGGAGACAGACTTCGCAGACTCCATTGATCGGGAGTGCAAGTTGCGCTGTTGCTGTGTGAATGCAGAGAGCTTCTCTTCTTGATTGTGAAGGTTACCTTGAAGCCCTTCAAGTAATGCGTAAGCCTCCGATGTAAATCCTTTAAACATCTGATCAACAACAGTTCATAGGGTCAAAAGTCAATTGATACGAATATCAGTTCTTTTAGAGATTGACTACATGATTCTCTTCTTACATCTTCCAGTCCACAAGAATGTTTTGTCACTTCCGAGTTCAAGTCATTCAAAGTCGATTGGCTGTCTTTATCCAAATTCCCTGCTATGTCATCTAAAGACTTGATTCCTGAACTGTACCTTTCCTTCAACTGTGCTAAACTTCCCCTTAGTGCTTCAGTAGCCTGCAGAGAAGATGATTAAACAAAGTACTTTAGTAAACAAATTCGGAGATAGGCATAACAGTGTTAAAAAGAAGGTAAAGGCAACTAATCTCCTTTCATGATACCTCTGTCTTTGCAGATACAAAAGATGCCATAACTTTTTCCATGTCTTGCAATTGTTTTTCTTGTTCGCTCACTGAACCTGCAACACTGTTGTTCAAGCGCTCAAGTTGCAGTAGCAGTTGTGACTGGAAGTCTTGGATGAGCGATTTATTACTGTCTTCGATTTTGTCCTTCCTCTCTGGAATCAATAGCTTAGTGAGTTTTCAGAAATTGATAGCAACAAGGGAGAGAAGTGAGAGCAAATACAAACCAATTTTGGCGAACAAGTTGGAAACATCAGATGCTGCAGTTTCCAACTCTGCCTGAAGCTCGACAGCGCGGTCAACAAGGTTTTTTTCTGACAAAACGGGAAACAGGTTAGCCCATGTATCATCTGAAAGATACAACTTGAAAAAGAAGCAAAGTAACTATCCAAACGTTGATGATAATAAAATACAAGGCCTGTATCACATACCAGATTTAAGGAGATTCGATATCAAGTACTCCTTTTCCTTAATGGTTGCAACTGCCTGTCTATGTTTCTCTTCGAGATCTAACAATGCTTGCTCAGTTTCCCAGAGTTTTTTCTGAAATCAGAGAAGAAAAAAGTATGAGAAGGTAATCCTTGCATGTCAGTGGAATAGTTGATGTGTTCAACAGAAAAACTTGTCATACCTCAGTCTTTTCAAGTTTCTCTCTCAATCCAGCAGCTACAAGCTGTTCCGAGTTGTACAGCTCTTGAAGCTCAAGAATTTGCTACATTCAACAATCAGACTAGTGAGCATACTAGTAATTCAATCTTGCGGCCAAAAAATAAAACTGCAATTATATAACTATTTCACATTAAACTGCTCACCTTGTCTTTAGCTTCACCTTCTCCTTCCAGTTGCTCTATCTTTTCAGACATAGCCTGCAGAAACCAACACAGAAATTGAAGTATGAATTTATTATATACTATTGTGAAGTGACTGTGGCATTTATTCCTCAAGTAAGAACTTACCTTTTTCTCAGCTTCTTCTTGGGTATACCTCTCCTTTGGAATATAAATCCCATTTTTCTCCCTAGCGGCATAGACCTCTGAGGAGTCAAGAACAGACACGTAAGCATACCAGCTAATAGTAAGCATTTGATACACTTCAGTATGTGACCAATAGATACCTTGCTTCAAACGTTCAATTTCGGAATACAAATCTTTCATAATGGCTGATTTCATCATCTTCTGGTTAACCTATATGCAAAAGGGAAAGTGTTATATAACTATCAAAACTGGCAGAAATAAAAGAAGAGCATATGTTTGACGGACCTCTGGTTTATTTTTGATGTGTTTCGCACGGTGCGCATAATCAAGGGTGCTGAGTGTTTCTTCCAGGCAATGAACAGAGGGTGAGACTGTAGCAATTACACATGTTTTTGTTTTTCCTCCCAAAGAGTCTCTCAGTAACCTTGTCAACTTACTTTCTCTGAAAAATAAACCCGTATATTCATATGTTTAAGAACCTGTGATCATGTCTCAAATCTTCCAAATAGAGATCTGTTGAGGCAAAAAATCTCTGTGTTACCTATATGGAATATGGCCAGAGTGTTCAACCAAAGCATTTATGACACGTCCGAGAGTGAGCAAACTCTTATTGATCTCCCCAGCTTCCCTGGCTCTACCCTGCAATATAGCAAGTCTCATACTGTTTAGTCAATTTATCTAGAGAAGACATTATTTTGTCATTGATTAAATCATGGTTCTTAAGTGTGCAATTTTCAGCATCAGTATGCAAAAAAGGAAAAAAACTACACTGTTATGGACTCATGTGTACCTCTCTAGCACCAGATCTTGAAATATTCTCTGAACCAGCAAGATCAACTAGATTTAGCTTTCCACTTTTGACAATCTCTTCCCCCTCCGGAGTACATTCCTTAATATGGATTGTAACCGAAAATATTGAATGAGATCTACTACTTTGCTTGTTGAGAAGAGTCTCTGCTGTGCGCCTCTTGGCTGATCCTTTCTCCAAGACTTTATAAATCTCATCAGCAGTAGACACTATTTCTTCTTCCAATCCTCTGACGAAAACACCACCTTTTCCATCTTCCATCAGGGCCAGAGGTTTCTTCGCTTTATCATCTGTGAATTTTGTCTCTTCCGGAGCTAAAAGGTCCGTTAATTCTTCATTGTAGAGCTCAAGAAATGAAACTTTCAAGCTGTATTCAGCAGCACTTTGTGCTTCCAGTATATCAAATATCTGCTTAACTGCTCTAGGAATCACACCAGCATCACACGGGATTTCACCATTCTGGTAAGAAAGAATTATGTTCAATCAAATGAGGATTCATTCAGTTACCATCAGTCAACTAAAGATGCTTCAAATGGTATGCTTAGAATGGACAGTGTACCTTTTTTCTTGCTCCTCCTTCCATTGTGTATGTTTTTCCCGTTCCTGTTTGCCCATAAGCAAAGATGGTGCAGTTATATCCATCAAGAACTTCGAAGACAATTGGAGAAACTGCCTGATGATACAGATCCTTTTGNCTAGGAATCACACCAGCATCACACGGGATTTCACCATTCTGGTAAGAAAGAAATATGTTCAATCAAATGAGGATTCATTCAGTTACCATCAGTCAACTTAAGATGCTTCAAATGGTATGCTTGAAATGGACAGTGTACCTTTTTTCTTGCTCCTCCTTCCATTGTGTATGTCTTTCCAGTTCCTGTTTGCCCATAAGCAAAGATGGTGCAGTTATATCCATCAAGAACTTCGAAGACAATTGGAGAAACTGCCTGATGATACAGATCCTTTTGTTGGGATGTTGGACCAAAAACCTAACAGATACCAAGAACTTTGTTTAGCAAGATGCCACTATCTAAAAATGCTCTATATACTAAACCAAAATGAGATAAAAAATTAACCAAANGTTGGGATGTTGGACCAAAAACCTAACAGATACCAAGAACTTTGTTTAGCAAAGATGCCACTATCTAAAAATGCTCTATATACTAAACCAATATGAGATAAAAAATTAACCAAGTTCACAGTCAACAACATAAATAAGATGAACCAAACCTTGTCAAACAAAAATGTCTTATCAATCTGCTTTCCAGCAATATTCTGAGCTACCGCAACTTCCTTTTTCCGGTCATTGCAAGTAAGCACTGCAGGCGTCTGTAACCTCGACTCCTCCGAATTAAATGGTCTGAAAATACAAAATCCCCCCAAGAGAGTAAAAGATTAGAACATTGAAGCAAAATAAAAGGCAAATATCTTCCTGCCAAATAAGGATATTTTCCCGAAATGTACCTGCAACGAACAATAACTTGTATATTCACACCCTTTTCCTTCTCATTCTTGCTACTTGGATTCGAATCAGCCAGTCTGAGATCTCGATTCGACTTATCGGTTGAGCGTGGAGTTTGACATGGAGATTTCACCGAACCTCCTCCTCTTTTCGATTGATTAGAATCCATATCCTCCACCTTCTTATAGTAACAAAACTATGAATATCCCTACATCAATGAAATCAAACCGCAAATGTCAAGTCAAAGATCCACACATCCAAGTCAACATCAACCTCAACCTCATAAACAGATCTAAAAAACCCTAGAATCCATCACAGGAACCACCAAAACATTTCTAATGATTCACCGAAAACAAACACAAACACGATCCGTATTTCAATTAATTCCAAATGTTAATTTCAATCCACAAACAATGCATATATACGAAGCTTAAAATCGCAAAAAAAACAACAATGGAAGAAGATAACAAAAATTTGAAATGCGTCTCGGAATCTCCAGAAACTGTGGGAGAGAAGAAATGTACCGATCAAAGAGATAATGCCGGAGACTAGGTTTCCGATTACGATTCTTCGAAGCAATCTGAGAGAGAGAGAGAGAGAGACTCGCGATTTTTCAATTTTTGAAAAAGATCTTTTGCTGGTGAATGTTGGTTTAATCGTCCGACGAAAAAGGTGAGAGAGAGAGAGAGAAGAAAAGAAGAATATATGAAGGGAGGTTAAAATTAAGAACGAAAGATAATTTAGGGGAACCAAATAAAAAAATCAAAATTTGGGGGGAATTTAAAAAATAAAATAAAATTAAGAACCGTTACGGCAGGTCGCTGGCGTTTGACTTACTAACACGCGAGTGAGGCTAACGGCGTTAGATTTTGAGCCGTTATGTTTGTAAAATCCCGTGATCCGACCGTTGCGAAAAAGGACAAAGACGCAGACATGTAAAAAATTAAAAGGCAATTTGAAACTATTTGAATTTTAATTTAGGGATTTGATTTAGTTTTTGACCCCTACCTAATTCTTATTAGTCTATGTGGTTTACCTTAATTTCTACTTTCCTACATATATGCATTATTCGGTTAATTAACATTCTACTATACCTTTTAATGCATAGTATCATCAAATCCTAGAGATTAATTGTCTAATAACTAAGGGACCTATAATTAATCCAATGAGTTAATGATCGATTGCTACTCTAGTTTTAAAATGGTTGGGACCTAGAGTTAATTCAATACAATTTAAGCAAAGATTATTAGCTCCACCTACATAAATTTATATTTCGATCTTTTTTTGGTTATATATTTTTTTTTTGTTTTGTTGAAAATGATAAACTTTAATCAAATGTACCTATATTACTAATGCATAACACTAAATCAATTCGAGAAATTGAATATGTCATATGTGATTGGTCTCACGTCGAAGTAATAGTACGCAGGTGACTTGATTTTATCTTGGGGCCTCGAATGTGGACTATAAATAAATGTATGGCCCAATCCTTGGGCTAGAACTGGGCCTGAGTCTGATGATGATTTATGGAAGTAAATTTGGAGGGAAAAAGATGCATGTAACAACGATTGTGTGTCATCAACTTTTAAGGTAGTTAAGGGATGTAATAATTAGTTGATGACCGTTAGGTTTAGCACCTAATTTTCAAAATCTTACTGGGAGACAAAGATTCAAAAACAGAGTGTAGTAAAGAGAGAAATCAAGAGGATCAATGGAAAATGAAGGAAGAGGAGAGACTTGATTTATCGTCTAAGTCATCTTCTTCGTCCTCTCTTCCTGTTAGTTACGGAGTAGACTATGAACACTACGACTTGTCTTCCTCGGGCTCTTCTCTGTCTCAACGTTCAAACAACAATCTTTCCTCTGTTTTCTCTATGGACAATAACACCAATCTTCAGATTATGTCTAGAGATAGACCATGTTCTTGTCTCCACCAAGTGTAAAGCTCCTCTCTCTTTCTCCCATGATTATATAGTTTTGTTCTTGGTTTTTTTTTAATATTTCTTGGTTTCTTGCAGCTTCGAGTGGATTCTTCAGAGATGTTGTGGCTGACTTTGTTAGCCTTTCTTCTTCCTTCAGACTATATAACCATTAAAACTTGTACTAATCTTGGAATCTTAACAAAGTGTAGTATTGGTTTGGTCTGAAACTTATGGACCACTATCCGACCGATTATGAGAATCAAAACCATTCTTATTTCGGTTTGTATTTGTAGGAATTATGGATAATAGCATTAACATAATCAAATAAAAACTTAACATAAATACTACTATTTATAAAGTTGATAAATAACCAAGTAGGTGTGGTCTAATTATGGTTTTAAACTTTTGAGAGTACTAACTCAAGATCGCTTATTTAAATACCATTGAAAACGATGATTTACATTTTATTATCAACAACTAATTTCACATAGCGATGATCTCGGTTAAAAATTTCAAACTTTCACAGTTTTATTAAAAATAAAAATAAAAACTTAACTAGGATATGGGCCATATGTAAAATATCCCTGTACATATTCATTTCTGTAAATTGTTAATATATAAACTTTTTCTGTTTTAGATCTCCTTCTTCTTCTTGTTTGTACATTAGAATTCATTTGTATACAATACAGACCTTGGAGTGGTGAACGTGAAGGTGGGGGACTTTATGACTTCAACGTGATCAAAGTTGTGGTAACACCAAAAGAGTTAATCGTATTGGTACAGTTGTCATGAATACTGCCGGTTCTCTCTTGAGTAACTTTTTTTTTTTTTTAACATCAACCCGTGACCTTTATATTATTTTATTTACTAATATTAAAGAAATATTGATACTGGAGAAGGTGAACGTGAATGTGAAGCATTGTGCATGTTAGCCCTCAACAAAGTAGTTTGAACGTTTATATCCATGGATCTAGTTATTACATACAGTGACCAGCTGGGGAGGATATTTTTACAGAATGGTAAAATAGTTATAAGATTATTAGTCTATAAAACTTTGTTATATGCAAAATAATCTAGAAGCTGCAAATCCACCAATGTTTCATACAATCTCGTATATATGTGGATTAAGCTACTAATATTGATGGTTTCGATTACACAAACGTGTGTAT
>OVAP01005358.1:0-13121 GCA_900406295.1 Aurinia saxatilis | reverse complement strand
TATATCACTTAAATGATCGGGTACTATATATTCCAATGTCCTAGTCCCAATATATATATATTGCTACATATTTGATATTTTTGGTGAATTGTAGGTTATTTTTAAAAAATTAAGTTTATGTAATTTAAAATATGGACTTAATAGGATTCATGTAGTGTAGTCTTTACCATTGAAAGTCTTTAGATAAAAGGTAGATAATTTTTTTTTTTTTTTTTTAAATGAGAGAAGTGAATAAGTCGAGTCGGTTCACTCACGGTCACGGTGCATGGTCACTCTCTCTGCACGTTCTCTTGCCCTCTCCCACCTCTATTAAAGACTGACCACTCACAAACTCTACAGTAGAGTGAGAGAGAGTCTTCAAAGAAGATAGAGAGAGTTTCATCAAATCATCATACCCCCCAAAGAAATGGACGTTTATGGCTTATCTTCACCAGACTATCTTCGAATTGATGACCTTCTCGATTTCTCCAATGAAGACATCTTCTCCGCCTCTTCTTCCACTTCCACCAACGCTACTTCCTCCTCCTCTTTCCCTCCTCCTCAAAACCACCACCACCACCACCACCACCCTTCCTCCGCCGATCACCACTCCTTCCTCCACGACATTTGTGTACCCGTAAGAATCTTAATTCTGGACCTAGACCCGTACATCTTCTCATCAGAATTAATTTTTAAGAAGTTCTGGACCGAAATTTGTACATTCTTATTACTTTTTTTATTTTAATATATATATTTTTTGGTTTGTAGAGTGATGATGCTGCTCATCTTGAATGGCTTTCGCAATTCGTGGACGACTCATTCGCTGACTTCCCGGCTAATCCATTAGGAGGAACTATGGCTACAATAAAAACTGAACCTTCTTCATTTCCAGGCAAACCAAGAAGCAAAAGGTCAAGAGTTCCAGCTGCTTTTGCGGGGACATGGGCACCGATGCAAGAATCCGAGCAGCAACAGTTTCAAGTCCCCGGAAAAATCAAGCCAAAGAAAGAACACTCCAACGGAGGAGGAGGAGGAGGAAGATATCAATCATCAGCAGCAGAGACACCAGAAGGAGGCTTGAGGAGATGCACTCACTGTGCATCAGAGAAGACTCCACAATGGAGAACAGGACCACTAGGACCAAAGACACTATGTAACGCTTGTGGAGTCCGGTTTAAATCCGGTAGACTTGTACCGGAGTATAGACCAGCTTCAAGTCCTACTTTTGTATTGACTCAACACTCCAATTCTCACCGGAAAGTTATGGAGCTTCGACGACAAAAGGAAGTTATGAGACAACCACCACAAGTTCAGCTTCACCACCATCACCACCACCACCAACATTCTCCATTTTAGTCCAACGTTACTCTCTTTTTTTGTTTTTGCTCTTCTTCTTTTTTTGTTCTTTGGGGTTTGGTTTTTTTGGGAGGAAAGTCACGTGATGATGATGACGTGTTGCGATCTTAGCGGCGTTGATCACGTGACCGACGATGAAGGGGAGCTTTAAAAATTTAGTGTTGAAAAAAAAATCGAACTCCTTGCTAAAATCAACCTCATTATAAATTGTTAATTATTAAAAATTTTGTTTGCCTTCTCTACTACGTTGTTATTATTACTACTTCATCCTCAAATCTTCAAAAAAATTCAAATGGTTTTTTAATCATTTATTGAAGATGAATAAATTAACTTCCGCTTACACTAAACGGCGTCAGTGTTCAGACTTTTAAGAGTTATAAATATATTATCCACTAGCATCTTTATGCGACTTCACGTTTCGACCAGAATTATTAAACATATAGAGTCGTAATCCCGGTTTATTCAAAATTGATTTAAGGAAAATTCGTTGAAGGTTGTTAAAGTTAAAGATGTAAACCGGATTAAACACAATATCATCATTAACTTGTGTTGCTAACTCTTTGCCAAAGAACTAATCAAAAGCTCTTGTAAACACAAGACAACAAGAGAGATTACATCTTTTGTCATTTAACACCAATCCAAAAAAAAAAGGGTAATAGTTTGAAGCATGTGTTTTAGACATTATTCTCGTCTGTGTAAATTTTCCTCCAAGAGTAATCAGATTCGTAATTCGAAAATGGAGTTTTGGTTTTTCATCATACGGAGATACCGTAGTTGCTGATCTTGTTCACTTCCTTTATCATAGCGTTACGCTCTTGCTTCGTTTCAGCAGCACGGTTCGATACCTGAAGTTCAAGTTGAGACAACACTATTATACAAATGTATATACCAGTTTATTCTAAACTAGCTCAGCTCCTGTACTCTATTCTAGCAGAGCAAAGAGACGAGTACTTACTATAGAGCGAAATCGAGAAGCTTCTCTTGAAGGTAATTCTTTTAGTACATCTTTCAAACCTGTGTACACAAAATGATAGTGACATACCGTATAAGTCAATAAGCTCTTTAATAAGGGGAATATGTTCTTCTTCTGTTTTATGCATATCTTTAGTTTCAAAAACTATGAGTTTTAAGACAGAGAGGTATAAAACATACCTGCTGCTTGCTTCTCAATTTTAT
Source organism: Aurinia saxatilis (assembly GCA_900406295.1). Lineage (NCBI taxonomy): Eukaryota > Viridiplantae > Streptophyta > Magnoliopsida > Brassicales > Brassicaceae > Aurinia > Aurinia saxatilis. Next base: position 10,610 of record OVAP01005358.1, on the reverse strand, counting down.
AAGCTGAGCGAATCGCACTTTGGATCTGTTTACCAGCTTGTCTGCGTAAAAGAAGTTAGAGAGAAAGTTAATACATATTGGTATACATACAATGTATTGAGCTTGCCTTTTGTCTGGATCATAAACCTGAGTTTCATCTGTCCTCTAATGAACTCTTCTTCTGCCACAGTTGCAACTCTCTGAAACAAAGCAAAGTCGTGGTGAATTCAAAAACCATGATCCAATTATGGCTTCCAACAGACTACAATTACTGAAGACCTTTGACTAATAATCGAAGGTTATAGATATATCGGTTACATTCACGAGAATTAAGTTATGTACGTTGGCGAAAACAAGAGCTAGACTCAAGAGTATTCCTTTCCCTAAACTGGTTTACCAGTTAATAAACATAAACGTTTAAGTTCTGTGAAAGCAGAACCATTCATCCATTATGAACCTAGAGAAGCACAATGCTCATCGGCATCCACTATAACATAGGCAGGCTGGATAGAGAGTTCAATGCTCGAAACACATAACATTCTACTTCCCAGATAAAGCAATGCCGAATACAAACGTCAACCTCATATTGAAAAGAACAACTCTTAAAAACCAAAAGTACCTCTAGCCTTTCAGTTTCCGCAGTAAGACGATCCATCGATTGTCGCAACTCTTTAACTCTAAGATCTGCTCTAGCAATCAAAGCCTGAATCCAAAAAACACACCACAAAACACTCAAAAAACAGTTTTAACCAAATACAAACAAACAACACTGTATAGACACAAACACTAACCTCTTCGCTTAAAAACATCCGTAAAGTATTGTAATACACAAATCTCCTAGTCTCTGCAAAAACAACCACATCAATCACTAAAAGAGAGAGAGCATAACATTAACACACCAAAAGATCGAGAAATATCCAGAAAAAAAAAGCATACTTTTCAAAGCAAAGATCCCAACTCCAAAAGCTAAAGTTCCTGATAAAACTGGATGAGATGCAGCTACATTCACACCCTCTGCATTCGAAAAATCGATAAATACATAATCCGATCGAAACAACGCAAGAAACGACATAGTATAATACTACATTAGGTAGAAGAACACAGACCTTTAATCTTCCCAAACACCATATTCTCGTAAACATTATACTCAGAAACAATCTCTTTAAGAGAATCCTACATTCCAAAATCCAAACGAATCACATAAATGACCTAGAGAATCGATACTTTGAATGTTCAGATTTTGCTTTTGATTCCAAAGTAAAAGAGTATGAGAGTCGTGTGTAAGCTTGCTTACAATGGATTGGCTAGTGTGAGCTATGGAAGTATCTCGAATTTGAGATAATCGAGATTTGGAAGCGTCGATGGTGGAATCAAACGTCTCTGCGATTGTTTTCTGGTACACAAGCGCTTGACGCAACGCGTCGTCGATCCAGGAAGCAGCATTTTCGACCGTCGTCGTTGCAATCTTCGGATAGGTTGGTAACGGAGAAGATTGTGGAATCGGTGATGGATTCGATTCTTCTATCTCTGAAGATGATTCTCCCAAATTCGCCATTAGAGAAAAGCTCGAGAGAGAAAATTGAAACCTCCTTCTTCGCTCTTAGGAGAAAACCCGAGTGGATGCAAAAATGACCCGGATATATGAATCGGGCCCCGTTTCAATTTGTTTTTATTTACAATTCAAGCCCCTGAATTTTTATTTAATTTCTAATTTTCCTCCTCTATTCCTTAATTGCGAAATGAACTCCAGAAATCTTGTTACTCTCGTACCGTTTATTTAACATCTTGATTAACTCCTTAATTATCAACTCTTAAGCCTCTAATATGACATTCTTTGAATTTAGTTCACGTTGAAGAATCGATGATTGTAGATTTATTAAACGTATGAAACTTTAGAATGAAGATGAAAATGGATATGTTGAGATGGTATCTTTACTCAGGTAAAACAACAACAAAGTTAAAAACATAATTTGAAACAAAATGTCTAACACTGATTCACTAGCAGTCTTTGCTTAATGGTATTCTCTTTTCAAACTATTGAAGCCACATTCTCCTCACTTGACAAAGTAAAGCTTGCCCATGACATGAAGGACAGCGACGAAAGCGATGAAACCGATGCTCATGACAAGGACGACATTAGGGGAGATCTTGAGTCCGGGTGCGTCATCGGTGTAGAACTGAAGCATGGACCCACCTGCACCACCAGATGCACCTCCTGCGCCAGCACCACTTGGCCTCCTTCTACGCATGCTTGCAGCTGCAGCTGCACTTCCTCTCTGTGGTGCTCCACTTCCCACCATTCTTTCTTCTTTTCTTTACTATCATGGAGAAAAAATTCGGAAATTTAGAACTTCGGAGAAAAGCAAAAATTACATGCCAATCGGGAATTCGAAAGCAAAAGAATGATCTTATTAAGTGAATGAAACTAAAGGAGAGAATTCTAAACTATTTAGTTTTCCTTTGTCCTGCACTATCGAATGCACAAAAATCTCCAATAACCAAAGTCTCATGAAACTAGACATTGCCATGTAATTCGCATCTAAACTGCATAAGAAAAGTTATGAAACCTGATTCCTCAGCTATTAACTCAACTAATAAACACAAACTTCTGATCTCCATCATCACAACTCAAACGAATTTCAAAACTTCACAAATTCTCTACAAAGATGAGCAAATGAAACATTCTCAAACCCAGCAAATCCATTCCAACATTGTAAATTACTAAACCATAATCAATCAAGACATAATCTAGATCGCCAAAGCAAAAATCCGAGCCAAATTCAACATTTAAACCAATTTATCGATTTACATGCAAAATTCAGTATATTCCATGAACTTCTCAGATGCGAATCCAACATTCGCTATACAAAATGCATAAGTCGTCATCAGATCGGAAAATCTCAAGCAAAAATTACTCCGATTAAGCATCGAGATCTAATTATCTCAGATCTACACGCTATTCTAACGAAAACCATGGATCTAAAGCTTCCTCAACACACAATTATAACCTAAGATAGAGATCGTGCACACCAAAACAAAAAAAATAAAAAATTCTCACCTGATTTGGCTTTGAAAATTCCGATGTCGAAGAGAGCAATACGAAGACGGAGAGTTTTTTCTGACTTTCGTAGTTGACCGGAAACAATTTTATAGGAGGGATTAAAGTCGCCACGTACTTTTTATTATATCAGCCAATCAGAAAATGACATCTCAGCATAATAATCAGGGCTGTTTTAACAAGCGTGTTCTGAGATTACGAACATAAAGCCCACACGGAAAGCCCAAAAAAGCCCAAATCAAAGTAAACGAATTGTCAAATAACCAAGTACGGGGAGACAGAAGGTTTGTTGATAATGATTCTAAAAGGTTGATTTTGATAATATTGCTTTATTGGTAGGTCATATGAGAAGAAAACTGAAAATGAAATGTATGATTTAACAGGCAAAATTAATGTATAACGACTTTTTTTTAATTAGAAATTTCCTAAATCAAAGGCCGAGACAAAAAAATATCTGCCAACTAAAATGCTAAAACTAGCCCCACTTCTTTTATCGACATTTCTATCGATTTCTCCAAAAGCCATTTTCTTTTATAAATTCTACGGGTTTATCAAAATCTTGATTAGTTGTTTTAGTGTAGCTTAATGGAGAAACCCGAGGAAGAATGAATGATGTAAGAAGTTTCGTACGTAGGTACGTAAGTTGGTACGTACTGTATAACATTTAAAAACATTACTTCATCATTTTTTATTTTTTTGGTTCTCTCTGGTAGATCTGAAGTGGATACAGGTAACTCGAGATGGAGACAGATAGGTGTGAATCAGTGAGAGTGTAGTGTAATGATAAAATATCTATGGAGCATAAGGTTATGGAGTCTGACATTTTGTGTACGGTTACACAGTCGACAAGAACTTGTTTCTTTAACCTTCTCTTTCGTACATATCGATCGACTCCAAACTCATCCCATAAATGTGTTCCAAATCAATCAGTGTTGTATGTATATATATTGATTCATTGATTTTCTAGTGAATAAAATTTACCCTCTTTCATATATTTTTTTAATGAATTTTCAGTAAACAGAGTAGACCAAGATCGTGTTGTTTTACACTATAAATTGTTGATTAGTTTTCTTTTTTTGGGTCGTCAAACTCATTTAATTGAAGCTTAATGAAGTGTTATAGTGTTTTTTAAGGGAAAACAAATCATGTTTTGTGACTGTATTGATAATATTTAGTCTCTTAAGAAGAAACGTATCCATATCCATATGGTCATTAGTTCCATTTAGGAGTTTTACTAGGATTTGTAAATCGGATTGGATCTTTATCACCGTAATTTATTTTTTTAATAGTTTTTTACAGAGAAAATTTCATGATTAGAGCTTCTGCAACTAGAGGCGAAGCTACATGGTCGCGACCAATTGCGAAAGAAAAAGTTCTTTCTTCTTCCGCAAAAATTTCATATTCATACTACTATTTTTTGTCTAATCATATTCATACTACTATTTTTTTGTCTAATCATATTCATACTACAGTCTTACTTTTTAGACTACAATGATATATCACAAATGTGAATGTAATCACGGCAAAAAAATATTATGTTAAATCTCATAAATAAGGTGGGGGAGATTACAAATAAATGGAGTAAGAAAAAATAATTGAATAAGGCAATGATGACGTGGTAAATAGTTTACATTTTATAAAGGGACGATAGTGTAAGAAAAAAATCAAATCGGGTCCCTTTTAAATATTTTTTGCATTTACTATCAAACGTATTCGTGCGGTGGCAGTAGCTACGTTTCGGTTATCACCATTTATTACTTGTACTTTATTTTGTCCCTCCCACTCTCATATATATATATATATATATATTTTTTGTTATTTTGTCTACATGAAGGTAAATACATTATCAAGTTTATATTCTTTATTACTATGTACCTCAAGATTAAAAACTTGTACTGTGTTTTAGTTGTAGTTGTCGAGCAGATATTTTGTAAGGATAATAAAAGTCTTGAATGGTCAATATTTATTGCACTTGGTGTAGTAAGAAGATATCCAAAACATGCTGATATTTTATTTTGAATACCATTTTAGTATAAACTCTAAGTTAATGGACGCTAAAAAAATTCGTATTAATTTCTTATCACCAATATGCACAACTCTATGTAGAAATGATGATCAGTACGTATGTCTCTTAAAGATGATATTACCATCATTTGTCAAATGCTAAAAAAGAGTTTATGATGGTGATGGCCACGCAAGGCCCATTCTCGAACCATAACCCTCTAACAAATCCGGTTCACTCAATAAAACGAAGTTCGGCCCATTCAACGAGTGAAGTTCGGCCCACACAACGAGTGAAGCTCGGCCCACTCGACGAGCGAAGCTCGGTCCGCTCAATATTCGGAGCCCGGCCCACGGAGTTTAAAGACATAATTTACCATAGTTAACTCGCTTAACCATGGCAAATACGTTATGCCGGTCTATTTTTAGTATAAATATTGCTCTCTAATAATTGTTTTGGTGATCTGAATTTTTTGGGATTGAGAAAATTATTAGTTCCGAGCTACACTTTGTATAACAGTTTTCCGAACTTAAATACAAAGTATTTTCAACCTCAACCCTTTTGTTACTCTCCTTTCCAAATCGAACTACAAATCTTTTAAGACATTATCCGAATTCTACAAAGACAAAGGTCTCATCCCATCCTTTACTATCGAACTACTCATTCAAATACGCAAACAATCCTCCAACCTACTTTGTGTACTATCAGTTTGTGATTTCAAAATTTTCCACGGTTTATTATTTGGTATGCTAATAAAAGGATGTACGGGTAGTTTAACATACATTATTGAAAGCTTTATATAAAAAAGAAAAAGAAAAACTCTTATGCGTTGTCATGAACAAGAACATACACACGTGTGACTGTAAGAGTAGTCTTATGTATGGGTCATTCAACTTCACGACGTTGACGAATTTCACACGTCTGCCTTTATACACTACACGCGTTAAAACCACTTGTTATTAAAAAAAAAAAAAAACAAAAAAACAATGAGTAGGACCCAAAACCAAACCTTCTGGCTCCACAAGAGGTTTCAACGATGTTGAGTTAACATCTCTTTCCACCGTCTTCTACAGAGTGTCGGCGAGTACTCTTTCTCTTATTTTTTTTTATATTAATTTTGTTCGAGTTGTATATGTTTATTATATATTATTGTTTGAAGTACTTTGGAGCTGGTTCATTTGGAGATACCAAACTTATTTATTTATATGATGATGTTGAATAAAATATGGATTAATTAAGCATAAGCTTAGCTGTTGCACTTACACATTTGTTTTTCCATATTAATTACTTGTTTTAGTAACTTCTATACAGCTTCCATATGACTCCAAAAACCAATGTCGATTTTATTTTCGATAAAAACAAAATTTTATATTATTCAATCATCCTCTAGATTTTTGTGTATTTTCTCAGTAAATATGTAAAGGGATTTATAAAAAGAATGAGTTAACTACATTGTTTCAATTGGTTAGAAAACTTGTATTGAATTTTGTTTTGAAGAAATGACTCAGTATATGAAATATCACAAAACTCTACTCTATTTTGCATGTACATTTTTTAAAAAAGTACTCAAATGTGTATAATTAAAGTATAAACTCTACTCTATTTTATTTATTTGCTATCTAAAACATCTACAATGACATATAGCCAAAATGCTAGTAATGTATAAATCATTCAACAACTAAACAACCATTACATTTCACTCAACTGCAATCCATTCATTCAAAATATACCGAATAAAACCGACTCTTTCAAGTCACACTTGTTGCCATAAATACCATTTGCTATTTTTCTAACCAAATTAAAAGGAAAAAGAAACGTTATTTTCTGATAGTAGGTGAAATTAAATTGCTTTATCTGGAAGAAAGAGATTTTTTTCAAATCTGAGATACACACAATAGTTACATTTCAAAAACAAAAAACCTGAACTTTCGTAGTTGCACGAGCTAATGTTTTAATACTAATAAATATTCCAGTACACACACTATAACTACTAGACAGTAACTCACAAAAAATATTTTCAAAAATAAAAAAAAAACATTTATTTAAATAACACATTAAAGAAGACAAGAGGAAGTTGCCCGGCCCCTACAATCTGATAGCTACTCTCTTCTTCACTGTATATAAAAATGCTTCTCTAAACACCTTTATTCATTACACACATTTACATTTTTCTCTAATGGCATCATCTTCAAGCTCTCTAGTGATTTCTCCAAGAAAGCTTCGATCAGACCTTTATTCATATTCTTATAATCAACATGATTCAAACACAGTACCACTTGTAATCTCTGTTCTGTCTTCTTTGATCGAGAGAACACTAGCTCGTAACGAAAGAATCAGCAAAAGTTGTTATGGTGGTTTTGGTAAGACTCGTGTCTTTGATTGCCGGGAGATTCCTGATATGACTATACAATCATATCTCGAGAGGATTTTCCGGTATACCAAAGCCGGTCCATCGGTTTATGTCGTGGCTTATGTTTATATTGATCGGTTTTGTCAAACCAATCCCGGTTTTAGAATCAGTCTCACTAATGTACATCGTCTGCTCATCACAACCATCATGATCGCGTCTAAATATGTCGAAGACATGTAAGTCGGTTTATTTCTCTGTTTATTTTATATAGTCTTGATCCGAGTTTTTAACACCCGACTAATTTTTTTAAAAATGTTTTATTCCAGGAATTATAGAAACTCGTATTTCGCGAAAGTGGGTGGATTAGAGACAGAAGATTTGAATAAATTGGAGTTGGAGTTTTTGTTCTTGATGGGATTTAAGTTGCATGTGAATGTGAGTGTTTTTGAGAGTTATTGTTGTCATTTGGAAAGAGAGGTTAGTATTGGAGGTGGTTATCAGATTGAGAAAGCATTACGTTGTGCTGAAGAAATCAAATCAAGACAAATTGTTCAAGACCCTAAACACCATCATCAATATCAATATTCAAGAATCTTGTTGTAGTGAAGAAGAANTTTTTTTTTTTTTTTTTTTTGTCGTTTTGTTTTATAGGGTTTGACTTTCTGATTTCCTTGTCGGTTGGGTTTTTTTTTTTTTTTTCTTTGAAATGTTAAATGTAAATAAAGAGAAAAATATTGAGGCTGAGGTTTGTTTGTATTTATGTATGAATGTATATATTAGCAAATGTAGATTCTATGTATGTGGTGGAATTTAAGGAGATGGTTTTTATTAGTAAAATCTATGTTAAGCTGTTCTTTTGTCATCTACTAATTCTTCTTTTTGTCATCTAATAGTTTCTAAGACATGTGAACTGATAACATTGGGTTCGACACTAAATCCACTGATTAAGATATGGGTTTCCAATGTGTGTTGATTATGAAATCTCAGAAAAAAGATTTGTGGTTTGTAAGATTTGTACTTCGTTTTTATAAATGCGAAATTCACATTTCAACTAGCAAACACAAGAGAGACTATTACAGTAGTATACAAGTGAGATCACAAATTGTCTTTATTTAGTAAGAAAATAGTTCATGAATTGTTTTTAGCTAGGAAAATAACAGTTCAAATAGTTGTACAGACTTTTTACATCAAAAGAAAAACAATATGAGCATACACTAATGCCACATGAGAAATTCTAAATGCATTGAAGAAACAACAAAAACTTAGGGGTTTAACCACATATACCCAATTTTTTATCCATTAATCACATATACCCACCTTCCTTCCTTTTAATTATTTTTCTTGTAAGAAATCTAAAATACCCCTATTTAAATATTAGCTATATATATGGGGTTTTAAGGTTTAGGATCCTAAACCCTAAAAAGTCTTCCCACCCCTAATAAACCCTAACTTCCTAAAATATAAATCCTAAATCTTAACAATTAAACCCTAATAGTTATTAAAATTTAAATCCTAAGTTTATAAGGGTTTAACCCTATATCTTGAACCCTAAGAAAATCATAAACTCTATAAATTTACTAAACCTTAAATCCTAAAATCCTAAACCCTAACAAATATATCATTTATAATGAAAAATAGCTTTGGTAAATGAAGAGTAAAATGGTATTAAGATAAAAAGGAGTGGGTATATGTGTTTAAAAAAAGAGGTATGGTTATATGTGGTTAGTGGGTATGGAAAGTTGGGTATATTTGTCATTCTCTCAAAAACTTATGACAAAAATAGTTATACGAGTTTTTTCACTCATATATGATCGCTTATACTAGTAAAAATTTGTTTCATGTTTTTTAGACGTTTTTAAAGATTACGATGTGTGTATTATAATTTTTTAATCTTTTTTATACTTTAGACTCTAGATTAGACCGCAGATTTTGTATGTTCTAAATTTATAATAAAAATTTATGGAGAAAAAGATACTAGTAAAATTTCCAAGCAATGTATTGAACTAGCTAGTAAAGTTTGGTTAATGAGGCTTTTAAAGCTTTGCTTACGTATTTGTTTATAAGTGAAAACCAAGGTTTTAAGAGCTTTGCTTATGAAATATTTGATCATTTTCCTATAATCTAATCATACGTTTGAGCCGTGAAATAAAATAATTTGATGTGGCGTGCAAGTTCCACATCACTCCTCCTAGGTATTGTTTCTTTAGTCGTATTTGTTTTGTTTAATCGCTTCATTAGTCGTATATGAGTTGTAGTCTTGTTGTAGACCATACCTATTTTACAAAACACTACAAAAGAAAAACTAATAGCATTTTTTGAATTTTTCAGATAATTTCATTTTGCACAAACTTCAAGTCTTTTATCTACTAGTATATCATGAATCATTTCATCAAGATGGCACCTTGTATTTTATTTTTCACAAGTGACCATAATTCGAAATCTAAATCATACTATTATACATGACATGAACCAAATACAAAAAAATATTTGAAAATTATTATTAGTTGGATTACTATATGCTTTATATATAAGGTGAGCAGGGTTAGTTAGAAGAGTTTTGTTTTTTTAGTGGCTACGAATATAAAAAATACAATTTTGGAAGCCTTTATAAACTTTCGTACAACTCTTTGAGTGGCTATGATTATTGTCTACCTAAATATAAACAGTGGTCGTTACCTCTAATTATGATCACAGCAAGGAAATGAACAATTTGATATTAAAGATTAACATTAATAAGAGAAGCAAGGACATAAATCAGATTGCAATTTCATGCATATTTTATATTATGTACATTCGCATTACCGTTCATACTTTATAAATGAAATATTATATCGGTTGGTAGAATAATAATCAAGTGTTAGTTTTGTATAGTATTCATATTTAAATTCTTTAATATCAATTTTTATTCGTAGACAACCGTGCATATATATATTAAACATGAATTGTATCCATATTAATCATTTTGGATGCATATATATATATATATATATATATTTTTTTTTTTACGTTAGGATTCGGGTGCTGATCTGGTGTCCAATAATTGATTAATTCATTTGGCAAGTAAACATGCATCACCAATAGATTATCTTTCTTTTATTTTAATTCATTTGTATGTATTAACTCACCAAAATAATTTTTAAGTTTTTTTGGTATGATCTATAACGGTGTCAAAAATATTAAAAGATTGATATCATTTCGTAATTTTGGGAAAATACTCAACT
>OVAP01005357.1:0-13121 GCA_900406295.1 Aurinia saxatilis | reverse complement strand
TAGCTGTGCTCTTGCGGTTAAATACAAAGGGTAAACTTTTGTGTATCAGAGAACGAGTCAAGCTCAGAAGAGAGTGAATGGAGGTTGTGCCATCAAGCGGTCCGAACTCTCTTGCTGTTTTGCAAACATATCTCACATTTCTCTTGAGTAAGGTAACCCTTAAACACATAAGCTCCACCTCTAAATATTAGTCTCCTTACATTACAAACCTAGCGCCGTTTACCTAGCTGATATTCTTTGGTAAGAAAGCCCATACAATATCTTAATGAATGTAGAGAGTCAAATTTTGGTGAAGATATGGTGTTTGCAGGTTGAGATTTTGTTGGACAAGTTGGGAGAGTTGTGGCAGGTTGAGATTTTGTTGGACAAGTTGGGAGATTTTGTTAGATTTTGTTTTGGCATTTGCAGGCATCAGTCGATCGAATACACTTCATGTGTTCTACCGAAAGGCGCATCAATCGATTAATTAGTTCATACTATTGATCGATCCAAAAACCAAAAACTTTTATTTGCTGCTTAGCTCGAGTGAAATCGGACGTGTTATTGCATACACTTGGATCCATGTGGATTCAACCCTAAAGTACTACCGCGAGACCTGTGTGCTTGCAGGAAATATTTTGAGTGAAAACTAAATCTCTATCATCGGAGCCGCGCCGCCCTCTTCAGTGGTCTTTGCGGAATCATTTTTCGTCGGAACATTCCTCTTATGTGGCCCCATCTATTCGAAGTTCAGACTTGGTTGAAATCCACAAATTGTGTCGAGAGAGAGGAGAAAGAAGAGAGTGAAAAATAAATTGAAATTAGGGTAAAATTTGGGGAAAACTCTCAGTGATTTTCAAGTGAAGCTGGGTGAGATGTGATGAATGGGGATGAAATTTGGGGAAGTAGTTGGTTTTATTCAGTTAAAAGTATATAATTTTGGTTATTGAAAACGGTTTGACTGAAGTTGGTAATTGCTTGGGTTCGGTCGGGTTTAAGGTTCAGGTTCGAGTATTTGGGTGGGTTTTTGGTGGTTGGGTCGTGTAAATACCCTCAACTGTTCGGACAGAACTGTAATACACCACTAATCTGAATATAACAAATAATTCCAGAAATTCCTTTTTTTTTTGGAGAAAATTTCAAAACTACCCATTTTACTCTACCTATTTTCACAAATATCCATTTTTGACTAATTTTGAAAATATATTAGTTTCAATCTAAATTACCATGTTTAATATTTTAAAATATTCTATAATGTTCTATAGGGTTGTAGGGTTTAAGATATATGCTTTAGAGTTAAAACCCTACACATAAACCCAAATAGTTATTAAAATATTAAAGCCTAACCCTATAAAAATTTAGCCCTAAATCCAACCTTAAATCAATCTTAAATATAAAAAGTATTTTTGAAAAGAAAAAGAGGGGTACTTTTGAAAATAGACATGTGGAAAAGGGCATTTTTCAAAATTTCTCTTTTACTTTGAGGAGTGTTTTAGATCAAATGTGTCCATAGTCCTATGAACTTCACCAACCAAGTTTATGAGTGTTTTGTACCAGTAAAGTTGATCTAAAACACTCCTCAAAATAAAGGAGAAATTTTGAAAAATGCTATAATACTCTCCCATTAACACATTTCATCAGACATACTCTTTTGGTTGCTGAAATAATCCTCCCTCATTAATGCAATGTCCTTTCCCATAACACCAACTCCAAGATCGATATATAAGATATATAGATATTCCAAACGCCTAAGTATAGAACTCTTACAAATAATGAGGAAATTAATAGATTTAGATCAGAAGAAAGATGTTATTCCGATTTTTTACCCTTTTATTTTTTTTATGAATTTTTTGTTATAATTAAAAATATTATTTTAATCCGATATAAACAATGGTACAACTGGATTTTCTTTGGTACAACTGATATTACTAATGTTAATGGTACGGTTGGTACAACAAGTACAAAAACATGGTAAACATGATACAATTTGTATTAGTGTTACAATTGGTACAAATACTATTATTGGTAGTGGTACAACTGTAAAGAAGAAGTACAACTAGAAACTACTGTACAACTAAATACAACAGATAAAAACATATGAAACATTTAGATATTATTTCTCTTCAATCCATCTCTTATCTGTCTTGTTAAAACCACATATCTGAACAATAATCTGAAACCAAAAACATAGTTAGATTTGTTATTTTATACTTGTAACAAACAAAGTTTAGTTGTACGTATTAATACCAGGTATACCCAAATCTGAATCGTACCTTCATACATTCGCGCTCAAACTCAGATTTGGAGTGAGGAGATGAAAGGGATCTGATTCAAACCTAGATTTGGGATCTTCTTCGAAACCAGATTCCAGATATGTTTGAATCTAGATTCGAGATTTGTTGGAACCCATGTTTGAATTTGAAATCGGATTAGGAGATTTAAACTTATATATGAGATCTGATTTAAACCCAAATTAAAATTTGTTCGAGATTTGATTTTTTCAAATTGAAATCTGAAAAAAAAAGACGAAAATTACAGAAGAAGAACAAGAAGACGACGACGAAATGAAGAAGAACAAGACGAGTGAAGAAGAACAAATGGAAGAACAAAGAAGACACATAGAGAAAGAAGAAGAATGCTAAGGAGGAGAAGAAGCCTAGAGACGGAAAAGAAAAGTGAAATAGATTTTTTTGGTTTATGGTTTGTTAATAATTGGATCGGTTATGTAATTTTAACAAAACATGAGGATAAAGTGGTCATATCTATAGTTTTTTAATTTAAAATAAATGGAAAATAAATCACTTTAGGAGGAGAGTGTTTTAACCTATTTTGTTTCATTGAGGAGTATATAAGCAATTGGATCCAATCAAAAGCCGGATCAATTGCTGAAACACTCTCATTTGAACACATTTGAGCATAGACTCTTCTTGATTGCTAAAACACTCCTCACTTTTAATAATAATTTAATTTTAATCATATATATAAAAGATTGTACAACTAGATTTTATTTAGTACAACCCCATGATATGATTAATATATACCGGTACAACTACTATTTGTTGTTACAACTGATACAATTGTACAACATGATACAATTACTACTAGTGGTCTAACTGATACAACTACGACTAGTGGTACAACTGATACTGATACTGATACAACTACTAGTACTACTGTGAAGAAGATGTACAACTACATACAACTAAAAATACAAGAGAGAAAAAGGAATATAAACATGTAAGATATTATTTATCTTCGGCCCATCTCTTTTCTCTGTCTTGTTAAGATCATAGATTTGAACATCAACCTGAAACAAAAAATTGAAATATATTTATTATCTTGATCTTCTATGAACAATGATGGAAACACCTCAACAATGTATATGGTACATGAGATCTTTTTTTGGTAACCAAATTGAGTTACTAAGCAAAATATATAAATGGTGTAATTAGGACCTAAAAGAACTAACTATGAATGGATCCCACTGCATCTATCGTCGCTGGTCAAGCCACCTCTCTTCATTTTCTCCTCTTTAGCCTTGCGACAAAACACAACCCACGAATTAACTTCCATGGCCACAGAGACCCCAAGAAGCGTGGAGAGACACAAACAGTAAGCCAGCTTGGCGTACGAGCTTCCTTCCCTCAAAACCTCAAATCCTTGAAACACATTCACCACGCCCATCACCACACACCCGTAGCCCACAAAATGATGGTAAGACTTCCAATACCTCCGGAACTTGTTGGTGGTCTTTGGTCTGAATAGCAAAGCCAGCGTTTGCAGCCCAGCGAGTGTAAAGGCAGCTATCCCAAGGTTCCTGTGTAACCTGTAGGTGACTCCGGGAGAGTTCCGTCCGAGCACGATTCCAAGTGAAAAGCCAATGGTTCCGAGGAGGAAACCGGCTAGCTGTATGGCTGCGTGGATGTAGAACCAAGTGGGTCCGACTGATTGCATTTGGTGGAGGTATCGAGCAGTAACCGCTCCAGCCGGTAGAAGAAAACCCCATGCCACGGCGTTGAGTGTCCCGTGTGTCACCTTCAAAGCTCTGGAACGGCTGTTTCGACTAACGGTTGCAAATCCTATACCTGAAGTAACATCGAAGGTGGAGAAGGAGGAGAGGTCGGTGGAAGTGGTGGGATGAATGGTAGGAGAGTAACCCTGGACGTAAAGACCTCGGTTCCAGACATGGTGAATCTTGGTATTGTTGGGAGAGAGGTTGAGAGAGGCATAAATCTGAAGGGAAGCACCGTTGCGGATGGTGGCCAAGTTGCCGCCGTAGAGGGAAGCGGAGGAGGAAGAGAGACGGAGGATGTCAAGAGGACGGGAAAGCAGAGGAGATTTCTGGAGCTTGACGGAGGAATCAAGGACGTAAGGGAGGAGGATGAGCTGGCCAGAATTGGGATCGGGAAAGGCAATCAGGACGCGAGAGCCAGTCATCTGTGCGGGGGAATCCGGGTTAATCCCCCATCCGACCCACCCGGAAGGCGAGATGAATGTTCCGAAGAAACAGAGGTCGAGTGTTGAGTTGTGTGGATGGTATGTCCACGCGATCGAGGCTTGTTGTGTCGGAAGAGAGATGCATTTCTCGAAGGTTTTAGTGGCGGTCGTGGTGGTGCACCGCCCGCCCAGTGAGCCCGGAAGCTTCGTTGCTAGGGAGAGGAGGAGAAATGCTAGACTCAACGTCGTCGTCATTGCTCTGTGTTTCTGTTGCTGGAAATGGAATCCCACTTTTTATATACAGTATTGGTAGATGATGATTAGCCTTTGCTTTGAAGCTAAGTGATCACGCACCACGACACCGTTTGGTTGCTTGTGTCGTACCCTTTTATCATTATTAATTAATTCAATAAACTAAACTAATCAAAGTCCGACGTGGATCAATACAGGCACATGAAACGACGCCGTTTCTTTCTATGATCCTCCGAAAGAGCAAGACAAGAATGGCGGCGATGAAGGTGAGCTTGGAGGGGAAGAGAGTGGTGTTGGTTCCGTACACGAAAGACCACGTCCCAAGATACCACCAATGGATGCAGGACCCGGCGCTTCTTCAAGCTACTGGATCTGAGCCTTTGAGTCTCGAGCAGGAGTATGAGATGCAGCTTTCCTGGACTCAAGATCCCAATAGTATATATTTCTTACTCTCTTTTATCTGAATATTTAAGTCCATCTTCTTTGTAATTGTAGGATGCCTAATGCTTCTGTTGTTGGATTGTTTTAATTCCAGAGAGGACTTTTATTGTGTTGGACAAGGATTTCATAAAGGGAGACGTATCTCATGGCGGACCTCAACTACAAGGTTTGTTTCTCGAGTCACTTTAGGAACTGATGAATACACAAGAGTGTAATTTTTCTGACAACCAAGTATGTATGGTGCCATTTATCTTTTGGTGACTGATTGGCTTTATGATTATATTTAGATGTTCTGTTGGTTTTACTCCCCGGTTATTGTTGAGTAACCGAAGCTTTGTGCAGCCATGACGGGTGATGTGAATATTTACATGAACGATGTGGACGATCCTAAGGTTGCAGAGGTTGAAATAATGATAGCTGAGCCCAGAAGGTAACTTTCTTCTTCTTTCGCATGTCATGCACACCCTTTTCAAAACATTAATAGGTCTCCTGGAGCTGATGTTATTATTTCTGTGCACGGCTAAACCCTTGGTGGAATAGCCGTGGTAAAGGACTAGGAAAGGAATCCGTCTTGATGATGATGGCTTATGCTGTCAAGAACCTGGAGATTCACAAGTTTACAGCCAAGATTGGGGACTCAAACACAGCCTCCCTTAGCTTATTCCGCAAATTGGTAAAATAATTCACACCATTGTCTCAAACGCACTTCATGGCTGAGTTTACAAAGGAAAATAACCTAACACAATTATTGTTGTAGGGTTTCGAGGAGGCTTCTTACAGCCAAATTTTCAAAGAGGTGAGTAGTTTACTACTTTATACACTACACGAAGCATGTTTTTCTGTTCTTTCGTAAACTATTATACACTACACGAAGCATGTTTTTCTGTTCTTTCGTAAACTATACTTTGTAGTCGCTTTAGTATTCGCAACCTGACAGGTTACACTTGAGTACGTAATGACAAATCTCCGTCGAGCAGAGCTCTTGAAGTTATTGGATGATGTCATCACATACCCTTATACGTCCGACGACCCATCAGATTCGCTGCTAACAGAAGAGAAGAAGATAAGTATAGAAGAACAGAGAAAAGAATGAGCAAAATTAGAGAAACGAAAACTGGACCGACGAGAGGTACCCGTCATATATTGGGATAGTTATCAGATCAAACCATCTGATGATCACAATAGGGACAAATCGGTTCATTGTTGCAGGTGCTTTGACAACTTCTTTGGGAAAATTACTTCTATTGTTAGATTGATTATAGATGTTGAACTTGCTGCGGAAATTGGCATAATTTTAAATAGATTCATCTCAGAAAACTAAAGTATAAAATACTTAGAAAAAGTTTGTTCCTTTCGCGAAATATTATTTATATTACTATAATTAATTTCTTTGTCATCCAAATATTATTAAAGGAACCATACAACTTACACAGGTGAAAAACACGGTAGTCGACGGTAACCAATATGTTCCCTAGAAAGAAAAGCCGGTGAACCATCGATGCTTCCCAGAGACAATTACAATCGAAGGAAGGGGATATTTACAAAACACAACAATTCTAATCTAAATAAACCAAACAACATATCGAATCAAGGAAAAACACTTGAAATTCCAATTCCAATATAAATCGGGCCAAAGCTTCCTCCCATATGAATTCGTTTACCTATCAGTTAAACACACGGTTGAGAGGAGACTTCGGGGCCGAATTTACTGCCTAGAAAACCTTCAAGTGGCGTGGCAATGGATGTTGTGGAAACGCCTAAGACAATCGAGACATGGAGAAGGACCTCGACCATACCTGATTGTAGTGACGTGGAGCGAAGGAGATCGTTGAGGGGAGCTCACACCAGCAAACTCAGTTGAGCCTCAGCGACAGGGGAAGAAATTCAAAGCTAAGAAACCTTAGTCCGAGAATGAAGAAGATAATATAGACAAAATTCGATGGGAATCAAAACAGCCTAAACCACGATAAAGAAAAGCTGAAAAGAGAGCTAAAGGAGTACATGCACAAAAGTCATCAGACAAATTTGACTCACTAGGTTCTTAAGCTATCTCCAAGACCCACAAGGCGATAATTAAGATCTTAGGATTCAGATCCGGCAAAGGGGAAAATATGCAAGATTGATTTGGAGGAAGGAGAAGGATAAAATTAAAGAGAAGGGTCATCGATGTGATACGGAATCCGATCTACAACCACCACAACAACTACTCCCCAAACGCGATCGAAGCATCTATCCCAAATTGCAACCGTAGATCTAGGCTATGTGAAAATTACTCCCGGGAAAGACTAAAGGAAAAAAAAAACAAAGCAAGACAAAACAAGGGTGGGAGCCGGTTCCAGTGCTGAGGGACCCACTGGAAGCCAGCCCCAGATATGAAAATCAACCGGCGGTGGTCTCTCAAAGAAGAGAGAAGGAGAGCTCTTTTTTAAGAGAGAGAAACGATTGCTTTTATGACTATAATTAATTAAAATACACGAATCAGTTAAAAATAGTTACTGTTTTTATTCAGTTATTATGTATACATTTTTTTTTTGTCGACAACATTTATAAAAGAATTTAAACCGGATGGGAAAGTCAAGTCGGTGGTACAACACTAACATAGCAAATATCATGCGAGTGGATCCTAACACTGCGTGCTAGAGCATCCAATTTTGAGTTGAAGCTATAGTGTACGTAAGTCAATGAAAATCTGAAGAAGATACTCTTCAGTCGCGTGACATCCTCCATGTAGGTCGAGAAAGCTGGCCAGTCATTCGTAGTAGATATCATCTTAACTAGCTCAAGCGAGTCTGTAGGAGGGGTGATCATGCTCAGCATAGCCCATAGGAGGGCTTCCACTTCAGTGTGCAGGGGTGAGAGACTATGCCGGACAATTCAAGCTCCCATTAGAACGCCGGTGTCGCGGTCGTCATGATACCACCCTATACCAGAGAGGTTGTTGGCAGCTGCCCAAGAACCGTAAAAATAACAGAAATGTGCTGATCCCTGAATCGAAGACTCTGGGACAGCCCTACTATGGTCCGAATATTGAGCGTCCTCCCCAGAGAGAGCTTCCATTTCTGCCAAATTATNCTGGGACAGCCCTACTATGGTCCGAATATTGAGCGTCCTCCCCAGAGAGAGCTTCCATTTCTGCCAAATTATCTACCTCTTGAGGATCCCAATCAAAGTCGTTGAAGACTTTATCATTCCGTGCTTTCCAAATGTACCAAAGAGTCCAGGGAAAAGCCTTGTCAATCATCTCTGGCGGGATTCACCAGAATAAATAGTCAAAATCAGAGAAAATACCGAATTGCTAGACCCCACTCGGATGATCGACCCGGCTTTGACCAAATATCTAGCCGAGATTATACTTCTCCAACCATATGAGGGATTGGAAACCTTGATCGAATCGAGTGGGTGTGATTTCCTAAAATACCTCCCTTTAAAAACACGTGCAAAGAGGGACGTGGGGTGATTGATTAAACGCCATAATTGTTTTGCCAATAAACCGTGTTGAAATCCTCAATATAATGGAATCCAAGTCCCCCGTCCGACTTATCCTAACACATTGTGTCCCAAGATAGCCAGTGTACACCACGCTGTCCATTTGACTCCCACCAAAATTTGGCAATGGCACTATTGAAATGGGAAGTTATGGTCTTGGGCAAATGTTGGGGATTTAGTTTTCACCTAAAACAGGATCCGTAAGCGCACATGTCTCGCAGCAGTACTTTAGGGTCGAATCCACAGAGAGCAGAGTGTACGCATTAGCACGTCCAAGTTCACTCGAGCTAAGCAATAAATATGAGATCTGTTGGTGATGATCGATCGATAGTAAGAACTGATCGATCGATTGGTGCGTCTTTCGGTCGATTGCAGATTATGTGTTCGAGCGATTGATGCCTGCAAATGCTAAAACAAAATAAAACGTGAGCAAATCAATTACTAAAAGCGTCGGGAAATCAAGCAATGCATCAGAGAATCATGGGATGAATATTCAGGGTAGTGGCATGTGTAAGTATTCTAGTTAAAGCTATATAGTTGAAATCACTATTAACTGATTATCCTTATGGTCAGGCTTAGCCAGTCTAGTTCGATTGATATCCGAGTTAACGTTAACATATATCTTTTCAGAAAGATAACCTATGGACTGATCAATCAATCAATCTATGGATTAAGTTCAGGAAATCAAATTCTACTAAACTATTAAATAGTAGAGCTTTCACTATCAAGTGCTAGATCTCTTACTCTAAGTGGTGTATTAGTAGCAGGTTTATCCTAAGATTAAATTAAGATATGATATGAAAGTAAGCTTATTAACTAGTCATTACAGAGCCATATTGCCTATCTATCTAACCATGATTTCTCATAGCAAAGCCCTATTCCTAACTAAAGAACTACTCGATCATGCTTAAGAGAAACATAATAACAATGGAAATTGCAATCTTATAAATTAATAAGGATTTGAAAAGGCTTCTTTGGAATGCAGAGATTACAATCTTCGTCCTTGAAAGCAATGACCAAAGTAGAATAAAAAAAGAAACAATGAAAAGAACGATAAAATTTTTTAGCATGGATCCTGGAAGCTTTGTGAATTTTGTGATATTTTCTCTGGCTTCAGGCTTCTGTATTTGTAGGGGAGAGGGAGGAGTGAGACGAGATGAATCAGAAAGAATATTTGGATAGAGATCCAAATATTTGTGCTTATCACTCTCTGGTCGATCGATTAATAGTATTTTAATCGATCGGTCGTTATCTGAAACACATTTTTTGAATATTTCGTATCTTCTGTGATTATCTCCAACATATTCTGTTATCTCCTTAAATGCAACGGTCCTTATCTGAATTTGTTCTCGAAACGTTCTTGGATTATTGGGTCTTGATTGATCGGTGGGCCTTTCCCCCGGTCGATTGGGCCTTCATCCTATATGGGCTTCTGGATACATCTTCAATGATTTGGGCTTAACTTCTTACTCTTAAGGGCAAACGACTTGATTCCAAGCCCATGTGACTGCTAACTCACGTGGCTTGCTTGTCTTAACTCCTCACTTCAATCCAAAATAAACATATCTTTCATCTGGGTCTGGACTTCTGATGTTGATTTGTTGGACTTAGTAGAAAACGTCCATTTATGACCTAAAATGCATTATTTAAAAAAAACAGTTTACAAACGGAGAAATGTGAAATCCAGTAGTTTATGTTCAAATAAAATGGTTTCTTCATGAAAACACCAAAAATCCATATCGACAAGCGGTAAAATATCAGCCCTATCAGAAAACGAACACAAGATATCGTGTTATAAAATTGGGGCCAAGGGTTTATGATGATGGAATGATGTGAAGCAACAAGCTGGCAGTCGCTCTTTCTTGCTGTTCAATGGATGGATGCGGAGATAGATATGATGGCTTCACAAGCTGGCGATCGATTCTCTCTTGTGAAGATATGATGGTCGAAGATGGAGATCTGACACGATGGCGGTCGCTTCTCTCGTGTGGGATCGATTGATGGAGTTGGTGGTGGATCGAAGATCGCCATTCAAAGGTGTGAAAGCCTTTGTAATGATATTACAATTCTAGACCTTAGTGAATCCACACAAAGGACATAGATTCAAACGTTTACTAAGTAAAGGATTCCACCTAACTTAGATAAACAAGACAAATCCTAAGCTTAAAAGAAAATTCTCTTTATATTCCAACTTACGATCACTCCATGATCAAGAGATGATGATAGGAGATTAACTCGCTCAATCACTGGAACGAACAAGGATGCTGAATCACTCAACAAGCCGAATTCGTAGGTCTCAATAGTTCTAAGTGAATCACACACGTAGACTAAAGAACAAACAACACAAAGAAACTCGAAACTTTGTGAAAAGAGAAAACGATATTACTTTCAATGATCAAGTGTGCTTCCTACAAAGGACGAAATGGGATTTATATAGAGCTCTTACATGAGTACAATAATGTTCTTAATAAATCATAGAATTGAATTAAAAACTAGCCATTGGAGAGTTATGAGCAAATCGGGTCAAATAAGGACACATGAATTGTGCTTGAGTCTTGAGAGCTTGGCCATGAATGTGAGATGTCTTGGGACATCCAGATTGACTGAAAATATCCTTAATTTTTAGCTGTAGACATGATATAGTCGTTGGAGAGTTATGACCCCAAGTGTGAACTTGTTGAATATGCTTGAGTCTAAATAAGGAAAGTCGGACCATGTGTATCTCCACTTGATTTTGTGTGTCTTGGTAGAGATAAGCTCGTGTTGTATATCTTCTGGTTGAATTAGAATGTCTCCTGGTCGCCAAGTATATGCTTGGAGTCTCCCACACTCGTAAGGTTCATCATACTCAAGAAGACACTTCGTTTATTGATTGAGTGATTCAATCACCCCCTTATCCCTTTCCATTTCTATGTTTGTTCCACTTCCGCATGCATAGCTTGTCACCTTTGACAACCTTGTGATCTCTGAGCATTGGAGTGATTCCGTGCCCGCATCAAACGGCTATATCATGTCTACATATACGAATTAAGGACATTTTCAGTCAATCTAGATGTCCCAAGACATCACACATTCATGGCCAAGCTCTCAAGCCTCAAGCACAACTCATGTTTCCTTATTTCACCTGATTTGCTCATAATTCTCCAACGTCTAGTTTTTTATTCAATTCTATGATTTCTTTCTCATTTCTATCTTTTTAGAACATTATTGTACTCATGTAAGAGCTCTATATAAAGCTCATTTCGTACTTTGTAGGAAGCACCCTTGATCATTGAAAGTAATAGAAATCGTTTTCTCTTTTCACAAAGTTTCGATTTTCTTTGTGTTGTTTGTTTTTTAGTCTTAAGTGTGTGATTCACTTAGAACTATTGAAACCTTCGGATTCGGCTTGTTGAGTGATTCAGCATACTTGTTCGTTCCACTGATTGAGCGAGTCAATCTCCTATCATCATCTCCGTCTCGACTTCATCCCACATTCCGCTTCCTTACGCTTGGAATCTCTTGATCATTGAGTGATCTTAAGTTAGAGTGATTCCACTGTTATATCATTTGGTATCACAGCTAAAAGCTCTTATCCCTAGGTTGTGTTCATCCAACATGTATCCTTTTTAATTTTGTTTTGCATTTTTTTTTCATTCCACAAAACCAAAAATTCATAAAAACTTTTTCCTGTTTTTGTTTAATTTGTTTTTATATATTCATTAAAAAATATTCCTTTCTTTTATTTTATAAAATTGGAAATAAAAGAAAATATATCTTATTTTCCTGTATTTGTTTTATTAATTTTTCATCACCAAATCATTAAAAAAAAAACTGTTTCTTATCATTTTGTTTCCATTTGTTTGGAGTTAAAAAAAAGAAGATATTTTGTTATATTTTTGATATTTTCGGAATTTTGTTTCCATAAAATTTGAAAACCAAAACATAAAAGGTTGCCATTTATTTCTATATTATCTTAGTGAAAATCCGAAAATCCAAAAGAATGGTTTTTATTGCATTGTTTTACTTTTATAAATTCAGAAAAAAAAAATCCTACTTTGTTAATTTCTTAAATATTTTTGTCCTTTACCATAGAAATAAAAGAAATTTGTCTTTTTAAATTTTATTCGAATTTAAAGAAGAAAAAATCCATTTGTTGTGATTTGTCTTATTTCTTTCCTTTTTGTTTGATACTACTTTATACTTCCTTTCATTGTTTATTCTAGGAACACTACAACCAAAAAAGAGGCATGTCCTATAAGGATGATGATTTCAATGACGCCTTCTCCAGCCTAAGTGAACATGAGACCGTCGACAACTATTGGGACAAAGAGCCGAGTTCGACGTGGTGGGAAGAAGATGATGACTATGGAGAGCCTGATGATGATGAGATCAAATCAGAATCAAGCCAAAGCCACCATATGATGCTGAAAGTGATTTTGAGGAAGACGACCATGAGAATGCATCATGGCGTAATCACTACAAGAAAACACGCCATTTGCGACGCCGGGTTTCCCTCGCAAATCTGCGTCGCATTTGCGTCTAAT
>OVAP01005356.1:0-13121 GCA_900406295.1 Aurinia saxatilis | reverse complement strand
TGTCTGTACACTTGCAGTCAGAAATACAAGGATAAAACTTTGTGTATCAGTAGTACATGTGTTCATGGTTCTAACCATTCTTTTCATGGATCTAAGAATCTCTCAAGCCACATCTCGACTAACTTTGCACGAGTTATCCATTGCTGATTACCACGAGCAATGGATGACTCAGTTCTCTCGAATTTATAGTGATGAATCTGAGAAACATGTGAGATTAGAAGTGTTCAAGAAAAACTTGAAATTCATTGAAAACTTCAACAAGAAGGAGAATCAAAGCTATAAACTTGGTGTCAACAAGTTCACAGATTTGACCCAAGAAGAGTTTCTTGCCACTCACACCGGTCTCGCGGGAATTAACATAACTTCATTACCCACAATGGCTAATGAAATTATGCCATCTCCAAATTGGAATGTCAGAAGCAATGGTGGTTATTTGATTAAGGACTGGAGAAACGAAGGAGCTGTAACACCAGTTAAAGACCAAGGACAATGTGGTAAGTTTTTGTTGTAGTCTAAAGATGTGGTACTAAATCGAATAGTAATATTTTGAACAACCTAACTTGTTGCTGTAACAATGATATATGCACAGGAGATTGTTGGGCATTTGCAGCAATTGCAGCGGTGGAAGGTTTGGCAAAAATCAATGGAGGAAACCTCGTTGATCTCTCTGAACAGCAACTTGTAGATTGCGACAATACTAATAATGGTTGCATGATGGGAAGAATGCCAGAAGCGTACGCCTACATAGTACAACACGGAGGCATTTCTTCAGAAGAGGAATATCCTTACCGTGATAAACAAGAGATGTGCAAGTCTAACGTTAGACCCGCCATAATGATCAGAGGAGGCAACTTGGTTGAAGGCAACAACGAGCGTGCGTTGTTGGATGCTGTATGGAGACAGCCAGTCTCAACATGCATTACTGCTAAGGTAGAAAGTTTTAGGCATTACTTAGGAGGAGTGTACGACGATCGAGACTGTGGGATCGACACGAATCATGCTGTGACATTCGTTGGGTATGGGTCGACCCCGGATGGGACCAAATACTGGCTGGCTAAGAACTCTTGGGGTGAGACTTGGGGAGAGAAGGGTTACATTAGACTCCGCAGAGATGTGGAATGGCCTGAAGGAATGTGTGGTGTGGCTCGGTGGCCTTCTTATCCGGTTGCCTGACTAATTCCATTAGATGGTTTATACAAAACTTGCTAGGATAATTTAGTATAAAAAACATATTTAAAAATTAGTTTTATGTATAAAACTTACAAATTTGTATATCTATTGTATTTGTAATACACAAACTTTTAAAGTCTTGCAAAATTTATATGTTTAGCAAGACATGCAACTTTCCACAAATAAATGCATCTTATTCATCGAATTATTTTTATGCGTGGATTTAATTCATCGAATAATTTATATATTATGATTTTTTAGTATGTAGATTATTCATGTCAACCAACCCAAAATTTAGAACCAACTACACAAAACTTTCTACGTTTAAGAGTTTGAAACATTTTAATTCCATGATCTTAGAATCAAATATGAAATCACATACATAAAATATGTTTTAAATCAAAGTTTGCTTTCACATTTAAGATTTTGTTTCCATAATCTTAGAACTAAGGATGAGAAAAAAAATTAAAGTAATTATAAGTATTTTACAACATACATACAAAATTGAACGAATCCCACAACAATATATCTTTAAGTTAAAATATTTTATTGTTAACCAATTTTTTTACTTATCAAATTCCGTGTAAGAGCGAATACGATATATTCTTTGCAACTTGTTAGAAAAAACTAAAGTTTCCATTAAAAAAAACCATTTTTTCTCCCACCATGGCGATTTTCTCAAACGCCGCTTTCTGAATATGGTTCCCTAACCGACGTATCCTCTCTCCTCGTAGAGCTTTCTTCCCTCCATGGTCCTCTCTGACAGTTACCCCTTAACTGCTAGCCTTAACCGCCAAACCGTTTTCTCTCATTCTATAAATCTTTCCTTTCATCCCCTGTTTTGGACCCACAATTCCTTTTCTATGAAGTACATGATACAATTTCTTCTAGAGAATTGTAATAAAAAACTGGAAATGATGGTCGTTAATCTAGATGATGAGTTCCTAATACCATCAGATATCGTCAATGATGTTGAAGCTAATGACCAGTTCAGTCTCTATGTTCGACCCACAAACTCGCGACGCCAAAACTTGCGACTAATGCTTCGATTCCTCCCTTGTCTATGGGGGATGGATGACATTTTGGTTGGCCGGTTAGTTCCTGAGGGCAGAGCACGGTTCGCGTTTCCATCACCTGAAGCCCTCAATTTTAACGGTTGGATGTTGGCCATAGACGATTGGGCTCTTGATGTAGTTCATGCGAACTTCCCAAACCAGATATGTAATGTTTTGGATACAAATCTAAGACATTCCTATGCGGTTTTTCACATACTCAATTGTGAGTTACATCGCATATACTTTAGGGGATATCATTGAGACGGACTTTCATCCAGAGTCAGGGGCGAATTGAGACTACACTCGGGTGTGTGTGAGTTTACCTATGGTTACGCCATTGTGTTTCACGCGTAAGTATCGATTTGGACCACATTTGTGTTCCGATTAACTTTTGCTTTGAAAGATTAAAGAATTACTGTTTCCGTTGTTGATATTTGTGTCACGACGTTTCGGAATGTGAGTCACCAAATCAAGAGCATCATGTGAATCCCGATAATGAAGATCCTCATATGGATGATATGCACATTGCGCCTTTTGGTTACGATCCAGTGACCAATATCCCACATGGTCTGCCTTCATCAAATTCATGCCTTCTCAACGACCACCCTTCGACATCACAGTATACTCCCTCGGACATGATCAACCTCAATGACATCCACTTTGCCAAATCTACTTTAGATGCGGTTCACAATACTTAAGCGAGTGTTGTGGCACCACACACGATTTCTTGCCTTTATGTGATCCAAACTATGTCCAAGGATAAACAAATATTGTCCAACAATGAGTATGATGATCAACTCAGGGTTGAAATGGAGCGCTACCAATTTGCCAAAAGTAAGCGCAAGACCTACTCTGAATCTGTCGGAGAATGCTCGAGTTCAAACCAAAATGAGGAAGAGAATACAGCGGACATGGAACCCTTTCCCAACCATCAATGAAACTACTCTCATAGAATTGCCAAGGCATCGGAAAGCCTGTGGCAAGATCTCGTTTGAAAGAATTAGTTCGTATGTATTATGTAGAATTAGTTTATCTAAGTACGACCACACAGCAAAATCAGTTTATCACAAATCTTGCTGCTGATCTTGGTCTTGTTGTTTTATGTATTGTACCATTACCACCCATAGGACTTAGTGGTGGATTAGCCCTATTAGGCAAAGCTTCGCTAGATCTTTCAATTGTATCTTCCAGCAAAAGACTTATTGATGTCTAAATACTCTATGATAATGTCTTTTTCTTTTTAACTTGTGTGTATGGAAATCCCAATCAATCTTTTCGTAATGTGTTTTGGGATAACCTCAGTTCAATCTCACATACTTGTGATGCTCCTTGGGCTATGGTGGGGGACTTCAACGAAATTTTAAACAATTCGGAAAAGCTAAGGGGCCCTCGTCGTGATGAATCAACATTTTTTAATTTTAGAAATATGATCACGACTTGCGCTATGGATGATCTCCCCTGTTCTGCAAACCTATGTAATTGTTCATGACAACGATACACACCTTATCAGGGAACACGTCAATTGGAGCTTATACAATGTTGTTTGGATAGAGCCATGTCGAATTAGGAATAGCTCTCTGCTTATCCGGCTTCGACTGGCAAGTTTTTGGAGCATATCGCTTCTGACCATCGGCCTCTCCTAATCACTATTTCAAAAAAAACTTCCTTACATCAAGGTTTGTTTCGATTCGACACCTTACGTAGAGGTTTGTTTGGATTCGACAATCTCTTAACCGAAAACCCAAAACTTGAAGTTATTGTTCGCCGTGGATGGAATTCAAGTCATAACTCATCCCCTTTAACGGAGAAAATAAAATCATGCCTTAAGCATATCTCTTCTTGGAAAAGAAATCATCGTACAAACACCAAACAACTTATCTCAGAGTTTAAACACGAGTTATACCTCTGTTTTGGAGTCCCCAACCCAGATTCTAATTCAATCCGAGATATCCAAGTGAAGCTATCTAAGCCCTATAATGATGAAGAACTCTTCTGAAAACAAAAGAGTCATGTCACTTGGTTGAAGGTTGGTGACCATAATACAAAGTTTTTTCACCATTGTGTTAAGACTCACAAGGCACAATCGTTTGTCATTTCTAAAAGATGACTCTGAGGTTGATCATACTGGTAAAGACGCGGTTTTGTCTGTTGCGATCAATTCTTTTACAGAGTTATTCTAGAGTAACAACGCCAACAATTGGGGTGATTACTTTGACTCTATTGAACTTAAGGTTACCACTGACATGAATGAGACGCTCACTACGGATATCACACCGGATGAGATAAAGGCTGCTTTGTCGCAATACATTCTAATAAGGCTCCTTGAGCTGACGGGATGACTTCAACATCTTATCAGAAATATTGGTGTACCATAGGACCATCACTGAGAATCATGGTTACTGAATTCTTTATCTCTGGAGTTATGCCGACAGATTTGAACCACACCCATTTGGTTCTTATACCGAAGCATTCTCGCACGTCTTATATTCGCGAGTTCAGACCAATAAGCCTTTGCAATTTGGTCTATAAAGTGATCTCGAAAGTGATGATAAA
The DNA here is from genome assembly GCA_900406295.1 of Aurinia saxatilis. Lineage (NCBI taxonomy): Eukaryota > Viridiplantae > Streptophyta > Magnoliopsida > Brassicales > Brassicaceae > Aurinia > Aurinia saxatilis. The sequence continues at coordinate 8,343 of OVAP01005356.1, read as the reverse complement.
TCATCTTAAGAGGATCCTTTTGCACATTATCTGGGAGACACAAGCAATGTTTGTTCCTAGTAGACACATCAACGATAATGTGCTCCTAGCTCACGAACTTTTGCATTCCTTAAAAGTTCATAAACGACAAGCTAAAACATACATGCCTGTAAAGACGGATATAACTAAGGCGTATGACCGTGTTGGATGGAATTTATTAAGACATGCTATGCTCTCTCTTGGCCTTTGTCATCAATAGGTTGATAAGGTCATGTCTATTATTAACTTTGTTACTTATTCAATCCTTATTAATGGATCTCCATATGGCCATATTACGCCTTAGCGAATATTATGACAAGGAGATCCATTATCTCCTTATTTTCATGTTCTGTGCTGAAATTTTATCACAACTACTGTAAAGAGCTCAAGATACAAAACATCTTCAAGGTCTCGCCATTAGTAACAATGCCCCCGGGTAAATCATTTATTCTTTGCCGATGATTCACTTTTCTTCTGCAAAGCTAATCGCATTGACAATAGATGTCTCTCGATGATACTCAAAGTACGAAGAGATTTTGGGACAACAAGTCAACTATACAAAATCAGCCATCGCTTCTGGTCACCAAGAGATTTTGTTGAAATTAGTTTCTTTATCAATGCTGGTATATTCAATGAAGTGCTTTAAATACCTTCAACTATCTGTAATGAGATTGATAGGGTATTTTCAAAATTATGGTGGGGGTACAACCCCGGATAAACGGAAGATGTCTTGGTTTGAATGGAAACGACTCACTCATCTAAAAGCTGATGGAGGCTTGGGTTTTAAAGATTTACAATAATGTGGCTCTCTTGCCTAAAAAAGGTTGGCGGATTTTACAGAATCCTTTACCACTACTTTCTTAGAATCCCCTCGCGGTGTCAAACCACATATGGATGAAAATCATTGCTCTATGGACAAGATCTATTGCGACAAGGCACACACTTGCACTTGGGCACATGGGCACATGGGAAATCAATACAACTCAACAAAATTGGATTCCATATATTATACCTCGATCAACTTTTAATCAGAATGGAATGCTTTCTCCTCAAGTAAGGGATCTTTGGCAAAACAGATAATGGAACCATACTTTTCTACAATACCTTCCACTAGAGGATCGCGTTATTGTGCATAACATATATATTCCTCTAGTTCAATGACAAGATCGGCTCATTTGGCATGATACTTTGGATGAAGTATATATTGTTAAGTCTGGATATCGAACTCTGACAAGCAATCGACTGCTTCATACACCACCTCTGGGTAATGTCCTTTTAAAACAAGCCATCTGGAACACAAAAATACCTCCAAAACAAAAATGTGACACTAGGAATTCAGATTAATCAAAAACTCAAAAAAGGCTTAAAGAAACTTAGAAGTGTAATGAAGGGTAAGTGTGATGAAGCTTTTATGCAGATTATTATGCAAGTGAAAACCATTAAGTTCTTATATTGCATCATGACATTTACTACTTGTTCGCATGCTCATTGAGTTACAAAAGAACACCATAAATAATGCAATTTAAGAAAGCATCAATGAATACGTTTCTAATTTACATGTACTGCTAGTGAAAGTATACAACAAGAAACTGAAGCACAAAAATCATGAAAAAAACTCACCCTTAACAAACCCTAATGAACTGGAATACCAAGAAAGTTGAAGTTCAATATATGCATATATAATTCTACAAGATCATTTTCGTTCTATATCTTGTACTGAATTTGATCCATCCAGCAAAGTGGGAACAGAGAAAGCTAGAATAGGCGACAGTGATATTTGAAAATCAAAGTGAGAAATTTACAAAGATACGTTAAATAAATTTTAAAAAATTGCATAAAACGACGACGTATTATGAAAAAGCGTATAATTTTAATTGGGCCAATTAAAGGCCCATTTCAAGTATCACCGTTAGAAAACGCGTGTTGTGGAGTGTAACGATAATACATATTTTCACAGATATTTGTTTTTTATTTATCTCTTTCGATAGTTCGTCGATTTGCTCTGTTGTCGAAGAGTTTGTGAATCGGAGAATCCCGAGACATATCGTGGATGAGTAAGTCCTCGATCTTTGTAATTCGTTAATTTCTCTGAGTATCGCTACATTTGGTGTTGATCGTGTTTTTGAATTAGGGTTCAAGTTTCCTGATCGATCAGTTTTCGCGTTTCCTTTTGATTCAAAGGTACCTACAAGCCCGATTCCGCGTGAAATCGGCTCGATTGGTTGGGTTTCGCCCTTGTCGTTGAGGTATGTTTCTGTCAAAGTTAGGGTTTTTTAATCCTTTGTCGTTGAGGTATGTTTCTAAGTTTAGTCTTTCTTGTACTTATCGCTATTTTGGAGGGAATCTTGTTTAGGGTTTCTTGTCTTTTGAAGCCATCATCGAGGTGAATTCTTTAACCAGGTTCTGTGTCTTTGTTTTGTCATCTACAGCCTAAAGCCAGTGGGATCAAGTCGTGATATTGATCAAAGTCAAAGATTGAGCATAAGGATATATAGATGGCCCTGGTATTTTCCACCTGCTTTGTGCAAATTTAACATTATAGTATCTTAATATCGGTTTTCTTTCAGGAATCCCAAATAGTTTTTCATCATCTTTATGTTTTGTTCTCAGTGAAGGTCTTGACTATAGGAGTGTTGAACATCGCAATTGTTATTCACCACGTAATCTCTCAATTTCTTTCTCTTGTAATGTTTCATACAAGTTCCATAGTTAGTCTATGAACATAGATTTTGTTTTGAACAAATGATAGTATCTCTTGGAGAGGGTCCGTGGGATGTATTGTTTGGAGGAGGAGACTCACTGGGCTTTGTTTTGGCATCTGTTTTTGGCTGGAAGCTGCCTGGATGCTTGACTCCGCCTGAAACCGTCCTAGAGGTAAAATATCTGTCTATGCTATGGTTTTCTGTTTTGATGGTAATTTTGAAAGAATTGACTTGGATTTTAAAACCATGATTTTTTTTAATGGGTTTTGTTTTTTATCCAACGACAGAAATGTCTTTTTAATAAGAATTTCATAACCTTTCTGATTTTGGTTTTATCAAAACCTAGACGCTTGTCTTGGGGTATTGTGTTTTGGATTTGTTTTGAAGTTTTTGTTTTTTCCTTCAAACCCAAGCAAGATCATAGGCAGACATTAATCTAATAGTGTTATGTTAGATCTTGTTTGGGAACATTGTCCGGTTGCCTCTTTCTTGGACCCAAAAGAAATATATACTATCACCCTAGCAATATTGTTATATGGGCTGGTAGTGCATGTCTAAGGAACGATGTTAGGAGATGGAAAATAAGACCCACGGCTTAAAAGTCTTAAGGCAAAGACTATATATCTGTTTTCCATTATTTGGATGGAATGGAGGTTAAAGAGGGATATAAAAAGTCTTTAAGACAGAGACTGAACCGAAAACAGGCTTGAAAGAAACTTGTTGGATGGAAAAAGAAAAACAATGCAGTTCAAAAATGTCTTATGACACACTATGAACCAAAAATGGCTAAAAGAATAGTTGTTGGATGGGGAAAAACACAACCAACGATATGAATCAAAGATGGGTTTATGGCAAAAACAACCAACGATTAAAAGAAGCCTAAAGACGAAAATTATGAACAAAAAATGAGATAAAGAAACAACCAAGGATTAAAAGAAGTCTAAGGACAAAAACTATGAACCAAAACTGGGTTAAAGAAACTTGTTGGATGGAAAGAAAGAGTAGTCAACAGTTCGAACTATGAACCAAAACTGGGTTGAAGAAACTTGCTGGATGGAAAGACAAAGCAATCAACAGTTCAAACTATGAACCAAAACATGGCTTAAAGAAACAACTAACGATTAAAAGAAGCCTAAAGATATGAAAAAACACAACCAACTATATGAATCAAAGATGGGCTTATGGAAAAAACAACCAACGATTAAAAGAAGCCTCAAGACAAAAAATTATGAACCAAAAATGGGATGAAGAAACAACTAACGATTAAAAGAAGTCTAAGGACAAAAACTATGAACCAAAACTGGGTTAAGAAACTTGTTGGATGGAAAGAAAGAGCAATCAACAGTTCAAACTATGAACCAAGCATGGCTTAAAGAAACAATTAACGATTAAAAGAAGCCTAAAGATATGAAAAACACAACCAACGATATGAACCAAAGATGGGCTTTTATGGCAAAAACAACCAACGATTTAAAAAAGCCTAAAGACAAAAATTATGAACCAATAATGGGATAAAGAAACAACTTACGATAATCAACAGTTCAAAGATGGCTTAAAGAAGCCTTAAGACAGATTATGAACCAAAAATGGTTCAAAGAAAGAATTTTCGGATGGCAAAAAACAACAAACGATATGAATCAAAGATGGTTTAAAGAAGCTTTGTTGGATGGCAAAAACAACCAACGATTAAAGAAGCCTAAACACAAAACTTGTGGACCAAAAATGGGTAAAAGAAGACTTGATGGATGGAAAATGACTTCAAAAAGTCTTAAACAGACTATGAACCAAAAATGGTTCAAAGAAAGAATTGCCGGATAGCAAAAACAACGAACGATATGAATCAAAGATGGCAAAAACAACCAACGATTAAAAGAAGCCTAAAGACAAAAACTATGAACCAAAAATGGGTAAAAGAAAAGCTTATTGGATGGAAAATGACTGTGAACCAAAAATAGTCTAAATGAAGATTTTTTGGATAACAAAAACAATCAACGATTGAAGGACGTCTAAGACAAACACTATGAGCCAATAATGGTTTAAAGAAGACTTGTTGGATTGGAAAAAACGACCAACAGATTAAAGAAGTCTTAGGATAATGACTGGCAGAAAAAATAGTCTAAAGAAAGATTTGTTGGATGTCAAAAACAACCAACGATCCAAAGAAGTAGTTTTGAGACAAAGAATATGAAAAATGATGTCTTAAAGAAGACTTGTTGGATTGAAAAAAAAATGGCTAATTGTTTAATGGAGTCTTAAGACAGAGACTGCAACAAAAAGCAGGTTCTAATTGACTAAAGGCTTAGAGAGACTCATTGGATGGAACATTGAAGCCTTAAGACATAGACTTTGAACCATTTACTGAAATCAGTCTTAAGGATTAAAGAAAATGACTAACGGTTTAAAGAAAACTTGTTGGATGGAGAAAAATAAAAGAAACGACCAACAGTTCAATGAAGTCTAAAAAGGAAGACTTTGATAGCCATAGAGCTTCAAAGTAGTAAAAGATTATGGGTTGGTTTCAGTTTGTTAGATGGATATAACGACCAATGGCTGAAAAAAGTCTTGAGACATAGAGTTTGAACCAATAATCGTTGAAGAAGATTTGTTGGATGGAAATAAAACGAACAATCTACAGGAGTCTTAAGGTAAAGATTATGAACAAATGCCTGAAATCAGTCTTAAGATAGAGATTGAAACGAAAATAGATTGTTTAACCACCCACGGCTTAAAAAAAACGACTAACGGCTGATAGAAGACACTTATATGGAAGCAAAAAGTGAACAACGGTTGGATAATGTCTTAAGACAAGGACTACAAACCATTGTTTGAAATCAGTCTCAAGACAGAGACTGAAACTAAAACAGGTTCTTTTACCACTCATGGCCTAGAAAAACGCAACTACAGTTGAATGGAAAAAAAAACAACCAACGATTTGATGAAGTCTTTAGAGAAAGACTAACAAGGCATATAAGTAGTCAAAGACTAGGTTGGCTTGACTGAACGACCAATTGTTTACAAAGTAATTCTTGTTAAAGCATCTATATGAAGTAAAGACTAATTAATTCTGATTTTTGTTTTTCAGGTTTGTGCGTGGAAACTCTTGAGGAGATTCAAGTGTAACACACTTCCGTGACAGATACGTTCTTTTCAAACTTTTCTGTAAGTAATTTATACAATTATGAAGTTCAGAATTAATAGAAACGTATGTGAAGTGAGGACTAAATTTGATTTTGATTTCTTCAAGACAAGTGCTTAGGTAAAGGGTTAAGCATTCTGCATGAAGGGGAGATTCTCCATTTTTTGAAGAGTAGATTTCTACTACTTATAATTTTGCAGGAACTTAGCACGGATTTTACATCTTTTTGCACATGTGTTGGTTTTTCTCTTTTTACAGGTTTGTTAGCTAATTCAAAATATGTTATGAAAGACAATAGGCAAATTGTAAGCAGTCTTAACAAGACTATAAACTGTGATGCAGGATAATGTCCTTGGGTGAGAAATCACCCATCTCTACGAAATTTCTTTAGATTTCTCGAAACCTTTGTCGTTTTTGTGCCTGCAGGTTTGCATTTGGCATCTCCTCTCTTTTCTCTCTCTATGTGTCCATGTTTCATGCATGCTTTGTCTTTAGTTCGCAACCTAAGAATCTCAAGGTTGTCCTATGTCATTGTTCATGTATCTGTAGAATAAATGTGTGTTTCTGCAGGGGTTGGATTTGGATTAACTTCTTTCAAATCCTTATTTTGGTTCTCATTTCTTATTAATCATTTTAACTCTATTATACAAGTTGTTGGACTTGTTACAAAGCGTCTCTTTAAGTATGCAGTGTTTCAATGCTGACAAGTGAGTGACCATCTATGTCTGAAAACTTTATTTGGTCAGCATTGATTTTTTTTATTCCCTTGCTCGTCCTTTCCAAATAGTCAGTTGTATGTCTCGTTTACTTCACCCCCACAACTGTCTTATTATTATTACTATCCTTGATATGAAAACATAGATTTTACTTTTGGTATCGGTACATTACGCGATGTGCCAGTAATATATCTCTTGATTAGAAAATATGTATTATCATTGTATTGGTGCTTGTATTTATCATAAAGTCTACTTGTGTGAAATTTATGTATCTTGCAGTCTGTGTAGATATTTATTTTGAATGCAAGTGAGATTCCTGCAAGTTATATGATTGTACTTTCTCTTAAACTCGATTGTGTTTATCTCTTTTGACTTGAAAATACGTATTAATTCTGTTATGGTGCTTGTACGCATGACATGTATCCTAACTTGCAGTCTCTATAAGTATTTATTTTGAATATAAACGAGGCTCTTGTAGATTATAGTAGTAATTTACTTGAATCTTGTATGTAGTTTTTTAGCATTTTGCCCAAAAATATTTGGCTGAGATCCCAAAGTTTGACATCTTAGCAGTTAAGCATTCTGCTTCATTTAGTGATTATTATTGTGTTAGATAACCACTAACTTTGAGCTTTAACTATACAGTGATTGGTGATAGTTTTTAGTACGGTAACTAATGTATTTCACTTGTCTATGAGTCTTAACATAGTTCATGGATGTTGGGTAATCTATGTTGTATCTAGGTTTCTCTTCCATGTTCAACAAATAAGCAGTGAATTCGAATTTAGACATTCCCATTGTAGGCATGTGGCATAGGTATTCTGAACTTCCATGTTAGTGATTCTGGTGTTTCCTTGTATTTGTTCTAGCTTTGTGTTATTCTTGTGTTTTGGTTGATTGTTTGATGGCCTAGGGTATTCTTATACTTTCTTTCTTAAAGAGTGTCGTTTTAGACTATTTTTTTTTGTTTCATAAAGAGTGTCGTTTTCATTTTTCAATATAATTTTTAATATTAAATACCTAATTTAACTNCTTCAAAACAAAGAAGAATATGAACAGACAACTTATTATTTAGGGGCAAAACAGAACTTTTAATATGTTTTATTAATTTGTGTGCAAAGAGTCAAAACGACATTCTTTAAGAAACGGAAGGAATATTAAAATAATTGTGATATCGGTTTCTCTGATCCGGTGAGATGATATCATCTTGAGTTTTGCTTCTTGGTTTTTGGAACAGTTAGTGTTCTAAATTAATTAATTTTTCTTGAGAGTATAATTATGGATTCCATAAAACACACATAAATTACTTTTGAAGCCTATGTATATTAAAGTTGATTCTAACACCATTATTTTCAAATATATATTTTAAATAACAACTTGTTCAATTTTTTTAGTCACAAAATTATTCAAAATTCTTAAAAACTACAAAATCTGAAATATTTCCCTCAATTTTAAAAATATGAAAAATTGTGGAAATTTTAAAAGTTGAAACTTACTATTAACATGTCTGAGTGTTGAAAATATTAAAATTTTCATATAAGTTTGTTGTGAACTTTGGTTTTGAAAATATAATGTCGTAACTCAGTCCAAAATTCCCATATACAAGGAAAGCTAGAAGCTCATGGTCTATAAGAATAGTGTAGACCAAAGGGATTAGACATATATAGGTTACAAAGAGAGAAGAATTCTCTTATCCTCAAACAGAGTGTGCAACCAGGAAGGTGAAGGAAAGTTGTCCTGAAATCACACTGTACGATTCAATACATGGTTG
>OVAP01005355.1:0-13122 GCA_900406295.1 Aurinia saxatilis | reverse complement strand
TAATAATACCCGGATTTGGTATCCAAAGGGTCCGGTTTTGGTAACCGAAGGAATTTGGTATCCAATGATAATTACCCGGATCTGGGAATCCGAAGTGATTTGGTATCCAAAGTAATACCCGGATTTGGTATCCAAAGGGTCCGGTTCTGGTAACCAAAGGGATTTGGTATCCCATATTGGCTTTTATTTGTTTATTATTTATAAATTCTGAAACTGCATATTGTTTTGTTATTTTGTGTGTATATGCATCTGATGATAGAATTATGATTTGCTCATAGTTGATAGCACGGTTGTCTTGCCTAGCTGGTTGCTTTGTGTATTGGTGGATTTGGTGAGTCTTAACTCACCCTCACTGAGTAACCTTGAGTTGCTCAAACCTCCTCTTCCCCTTTTTCAGGTTTAAGAGATTTGAGTTCAATGTATTAAAGCTGGTGTTCGATTTACAAAAGAGGACACCAAGGCTTCGATGACAACTGTTATGAACTTGAGCTGAACTTTGTGTTCGGTAATTGTTCTTAACATCTGGTCTTTTGCGTGTTCAGAGAGACCGGGTGTTACAGGAACCACTTTTCGTATTATTATTATCTAAAAGTGATTACACTATAGACGAAAGATTTTCAATTCAATATCACTTTGGATAATCCATTTGAATTGGTTCGAGTTGATTTGGTTCTGAATCTTGCGATATTTATAGACAAATGATGTTCTGCTGCATGGGCAAAGTAAACTATGAAAAAACAAGATTACCATGCAAAGAGCTCATAATTTGTTATTATATCTATGTGATGTTTTATATTATCATGTACTAGGAAGTAAACCCTCGCGGAGGGGAAACGAGGGGAAAGTGAATTGCATTACACATTTTGCAACATGGACACAGTTTGTGTTAGTGTGTTCACTATATTGATTTGAGGTCGGTATAATACATTACTGAATTATTGACGAAAAAAGAAACTGATCCAAAAATTAACTTTTTATTACTAATCTAATTTATAATAGAAAAATAAACATTAAAAATTTCATATCAGAGATTAGACACCATCACACCTGCGATTGAATTTCACTGTCTATATTATATAGGAAATAGATTAATAAATCGGCCAGTTGTGTTCCAATGATGATAAAAAAGAATACTAAGCTAGTAAGTTTTTATGATGTTTTTTCTTGTATCCAAAATAAATATAATATATATGAGACAGTGTAAGAATTGTTTGACTCCAATTAAATTGCTGAAACTAGCATAATCTTACTAAAAAAGTTTGATTACAAATAATTGATTCATGTAAATCTAACTGAGTTTTTTGTTTTTTTTTTGTTATCAGTTAGTGTATTGAGAAGAAAATTTGCAGTGAAGAAAAGCCTGATAAAATATATTGAAGAAACGCAATCTTATATCTTTCATAAAGAAGAAAGCGGAAGTCATATTAGGCTCTTAGAATTCGAGAAGAAAATCTTTTTCCTCTAAATTCTGAGTTTATACTTTGATATGGTTTATGGAATGTCTGATTACCCAACAACAAACTTTTGTGACGTTCTATATCGACTCGGTGGATCTTGTGAGGATGAAGACCTCACCCTCCGATTGACCTGTTTTTTGTATATCTAAACGAGAAGTTCTTTAGTTGCTGCATTATTTATATTTCCGGACTGTTATATGTCAAGGCTGATACTTTAGCATAAGGTGCTACCCAATTAACCATCTCAAAAACTCAAAGTGATAATTTGACTTGTGGATCATGATTGGCACTTTGAAATTTGCTTTTTCAGTTTGCGTCTTTGAACCGAATTAATTTGTAATGCCGTAAAAATAAAATAAAAAAACGAGTATAGCTATAGTCTATTAGTAAAATTCATGTGCTTTCATTGGTAAATAGAATATAAATTAGTTTTCAAAGTTGATGATCACCTATGAAATCCAACTTATATTTTAACATTGTTTTATACCACATCTGGATGGAAAGTGATCTAACTAATATATAAGGAGTCTAAACCTCTTCGCTAATTACCAATTGTTTTTTTTAGTTGGATGGGCATCAGAGACTAACACGCTGCCCACTTAAACTATGATCTGGTCCGATAATAGGCTTGATCCATCTAATCTCAAATCAGTACGACCTGATAATAAGTCGATTCATAATATCTTAAATCCGCCCGACTCAAATTAGTACGACAAAGAAAATGCAACACAAAACCTACAAAGTAAAGTTTGTGGGTCAAGATTAAACTACTCTTTATTTCCTAGTAACATTACCGAAGTTTTGAAAACAAAAATGGAGTCGTTGAAACTCATAGGATCTGAACTTTACAGTGAATAAACTAAAACTATCCTTATCATATTACCAATTACCAAATAGAATTTAAGAAAAATTATGTGGAATTGGAAAAGCAGATGAGAAATTAGAGCTTGCGCGAACACATTTGTATTCATGACTTAGAAACGTAGTTTCATCTTCTAGAGTTGCTTTCTGCTTTCCTTGGCTTAGCACATCCATTAAACAGAGAGAATCGTGTCTTCCGATTTCGCCTAAAACGAAGAGGAGTTCCCTTGACCTGTTTCGATTAATAAGATCGGCATGAGTTGCCTTGGATTAGAAAAAATAAAGAAACCAAAACATCGGAAAAGAACAAACAAGTTCGATTAGTTAACACATATACCTTGCTTCTTTTTGGAGTCTTGTGTGTGTTCCAGCAAAATAACATATTACAACCAACCCTCCCTGTTCCTGATTCGTATCCTCCTCTGCACAACCACAGCCAAAATGGTCAGTGAATCATAATGACTATAGCTACAGAAACATCTTATTTCGGTCTTTCCTTTTTGGTTTGGATTGAAAAGGAGGATCAGAGAAAAACTTACAGATTGTCTTTGTTGTTTCCAAAATGATTCTCATGAAGTAAGCTTGGGGAAAGAGGACAATGCTCTCCTCTTTTACCGGTTAGATTCTCTTGAAGCTCACCATTTTCGCCTATTTTCAAAAGCTTAACTTCATTGTTTAATTCATCAACCCAATGGTGAGAAGTTAAACCAGAAGAAGAAATAGCAGAACCTATGTTAGATTGGCGGTAAGAGTCTTCTTGAGGTAGAATCTGATTCCTTTCGGGTCTTGTCCTTATTAGCGATCCAGATGTGTCTTTATCAGCAGTTTGTAACCAGGCCGTTTCTAATCTTTGTTCCCGGATTATCGATTCTATCCTTTGCACTGGGACTTTTTGTCTGCTTCCTCTGCTTTCTTCGCTGCTACCAACTTCGAGGTCCGATTCAGCTTTTAAAGCAGTGATGACACTTAGATTTCCAGCTTGATTGGTCATTTCTGAGCTCCGGGTTTGGTGAGGAACTATAAACTCGGTGTCAGGTAAAAGGATTATCCTGACCTCTACACTTCGCCTTAGTACCATCTCGATCGAGTTTGTGATACTGCTTAGAAACCTTTCAGCTCTCAGTTTGATATCTCTTTCCTCAAACGCGATATAAGCAACTAGAATACCTGCAAAAAATGCCCATCTTTCTAAACAATGCGAAAAATATAAGGACGTAAAAGATGAGGGAATTAAGAAAGAAACATTTACTGTTTACCTTCTTCAACTTCACTAATAGATAAAAGCTTCCCATGAGTATAGAGCAGCTGCCTCAAGGTCTTGGAATGACATCTCTCTATACATTTTCTCCATATATCGTTTAGCTTCTCTGAATTTTTTGGAGTAAGCATCATTGTGCTTGCAGTGCTAATGTTATGTGAGACTATGGAAGCTTCACTCTCTGCAACTTGGCTAGATGAGGAGGATTTATAACAACTATTATCGATAACCCTGGAGAACGATTTTGCTTCATAGGAATGATTTCCACTCCTTTTTAGCATTGAAGCTGGGGATGCTGACTTACTAAAGTGAAGTCCTCCTATTCTCTGTTTGTAAGCCATCACTTCCCTTGAAACACTTGACGGGTCATCCTCAGTCGCTCTAGAGCTTTGCCTTCTACTGCTGCTTCCTGTATGTGTGGTGCCAGGAGAAGGCATGGACCCTAGCTGAAGCAAAGTCGCAGTGAACCATGTTGAACGGTCATTAGAATGTCTAAGCTGCTTCTCAGCCTCAGAAAGAAGTTTCAAAGCATGCTTTAGCCCCTCCATATCCGTTTCAGTTACTACAAAAAACGAAGCAAGAATATCGCCAAAAATCAACTAAAACACCTAGTCAAACCAAACGTTGCAGAGACTTGTGATAAAGGGTAACAGCTCTCACAAGAAACATGATTTATAAGGTAAGGCTGTGGTATTGATAGAAGAAAAAAATGGAATGTGCTATGTTCTCAACAAGCAAACGGGATCATAACACATCAATAAGTTTTCTATTTTAGCCTATATTACTCAAATACTTTGCTGAGAACTCACAGTTTCGTCCGTCCATGAAAGCATTGCTGTATTTTTCATCTACGACCTTGTATGTACCAGCAATGATATCCATAATAAGACTCGCCAGTTGAGACATCAACACTATTGGGTCAGCTCCAAGGTCCAACAACTCTCTAGCTCGCTTCACAGTCTCTGCAGTGTCAGATGACAATGCTAATTCCAAAAGCTCCAGCAGTTTTTCATCTGAAACAACACCCACCTACAAGAACACCCAGTGCCACATTTTACATTTTACTTTTCTCAACGCACAGAAACGTACAAGAATTAGAAAAACTTACTAGCTCGTTTACTAAACCAGTGGTGATTCGTTTTCCCAGCAAACTCAGCTGCTCCAACATAGTTTCAGCATCTCGCAATGAACCCTCAGCAGTCATAGCAATCAGGTCCAACGCGTGCAATTCTACATCAAGATTTTCCTCTGAAGCAATTTTTTTCAGTCTCACGACTATGTCAGCATCTTTAAGTTTGTCAAAAAGGAACTTCTGACACCTAGACTGAATGGTCCGGGGAACATTGTCAAGGTCTGTCGTTATAAATATGAAGACAACTTTCTGCGGAGGGTTGTCAAGAAACTTAAGAAATGATAGCCACGTCTTAGATGGCAACAAGTGACACTCGTCAATCACAAAAACTTTGTATGTTGAGGAATTCCGTGGAAGTATCGTTGGTAGGTTTTTTAAAAGGTACCTAACCTTATCAGCTCCCTTGTTATTAGCTCCATCAAGTTCCCAAAAATCCCTACTTTTCCCAGACATGAAATCATTGCATTCTTTACAGTACCCACAAGGCTTAATTTCTTCAGTGGCCACACAATTCAGGGCAGCTGAAAAAATTCTTGCTGTCGATGTTTTCCCAGTTCCCCTCGGACCCTGGAAAAGATAAACAGGAGCGACCCTACCCCTTTTTACAGCGTTCATTAATGACTGAACTACAATACTCTGTCCAATCAACTCATCAAAGAACTTTGGTCTGTACTTATGGCTGAAGCTTCGAAGGCTTTCCGGTGTACTTCCCTCTTCTCCTTCACCATATAACGGTACAGCCTCTGAACCATCTTGACTCCTATAACTAGTAGACCACCTCCTCCCATCTAATCTACTCTGAGCCTCTAAATCGAGCTCTCCGCAATTCGTAGAAAGCTCGTCATCAGTAAACCCGGTTCCTATAGAAGACCCTCCTCTACCATCACCACCGTATGTGAGCAGAGGTAAAACACCTTGAGCACTTCTTGAAGCAAGTTTATGCTTACTAAAACCTCCAGAAGAATACCTGCTATGTGGACGGTATACGGATTGACTCCCACATAAAATGCTACTCCCAGTTCTTCTCAAAGTATCTGAGAAGGATGGAGAGCAACAACTTCTGCATCCACCTCTAAGTTTCATAGTCTTCTTCGCCCAATAACACGGAATGCCACAACCTTGTCTCCCTGGTAAATCCAAATTATCATCCAACTCATCATCACCATCATTGACAGACGTCGTGGTAGCATCCCAAGATCCAACCGTGCTTGGATTACGAGCAGCATACAAGTTGTAGGAACAAGTGGATAGAGCTGGTGTGCTATTATAAGTACATGAAGAATCCTCTTTTCTACTACCTCTCAACAACTTAGAGGAAGAACGTGACCAGTTGTTGTGCTTAAGCTTAAAAAGCAAAGGAGATGCAGCAGTGACCTTCCTCAGATCCTCCGAGTTGCTAAGCTCCTCTGTATCGTCAGATAACTCAGCAGAGTCACCTGACGGTGCGGGGACAGTTTGTTGTTGATACTTGGACAAGAAATCCAAACGACAAGAGTTGTGCTTCTTCTTCTTCTTCTTCTTCTTCTTGGTACCAACACTGCTCTTCCTTATCATAGAAGCCGATGAGATTTCTCCAGCGTTCCTCGCATCACTAACATCATCGTCATTGACACTAGCCTGCGTCCAGGAAGAGCCACCACCATCTTCTTCCTTCTTAGCTAATCCACTTCTCTGCGTCTTCCAGTTGTACAAGAACACCTTCTTCTCCTTCCCCCGATTATTACTACTACTCTCTCCTCGAATCGAACTCGCCGCCGCAGCGACGGATCTCGAGGAATCAAGTGGAGATTTCCAGGAGGAAGTAGTGCCTGGATCGCGCAAAACACGCCCAGCTTTCCTGATTTGAGTCAGCTCTCTCTTCAGATGCAATTTGCTTAGATCCGACATTTCTTCCTCGATTTCTTCTCTCAACTTCCAGTTTTCAACTGCATTTCCGAAACTGTACGCATGCTCAAGCACCACCTCCCTCCATAACTACCATCAGAACGTCATCAATCAGAAGCAGATCCAGGAATAAACGAAGAAAGAAATCAGTAGGAAACGTTCAAAAAAAACGAACCTGTAATATCTATATATATATATATAGTCTACTTGTTTCTCTTCTCTTCACTGTTCGCCGGAGCTACCAAGTCTAGGGCTTAGTATACATATTCGGAGATGGAGAAATGAAAAAAATGATGAATCTCGAGTTCTGAAACTCTTGTTGTAGTTGCCTGCGACGACTGCGAGAGAGAGAGAGAGCATGAGAGAAAAAGAAAGAGAGAGAAATAAAACTGAATTTAAAATTTCAATCATTAATTTATTTTGAAAATTCTTATTTAATTTCGGAAGTGAAATGGATAAAACTGTAACTCCCAAAGGAAAAAAGGAAAGGTAGACAGATTCATTCACACTGTGCTTGGGGGTCGCTTGTCTAGTGTTTTCGGGTCTACGCGTGCGTCATGTGTTTTCAAACAAACATAACTCTTGATTCTTTTCTCCTTCTTGGAAAAAGTTGTCAGTCATATTTTCCTTGGTGAAACCAATATGAATAGTGTGACATAAAACAAGATAAACCTACCCAAAAAAAAAAAACAATTTATATCTAAATAAATAAAGTAACAAAATTATTAGAGAACGGTTTTGATGCATTATCAATTAAAATATTTTATTATATGGTAAGATATAAAACTCATATAAACCTTACCCTAGATGGAAAGAATGTACATTATGCACCATAACAAATTTTCAAAAGCAGTTACTATAATGCTTCTTTAAAAATTTTGTTATCGTGTACCACACTGGTCTCCCCTCTTCCTTCTCTTTTGTTTTTCATTTTTTTTCGCATGGAGAATCTAGTCTTGATGTCAGATTTGGCTGAGTCCGGTTTGTGGAGTCTCAAAGGGGGGTGATCCTGACGGTGGTTCGAGGATGACAACATCATCTACAGTCTGTTTCGCGTCTTTCCTTTACCGGGTGATATCAGTTCGTGTTTCTCGGCTTTGTGATTTGTTTTCTCTCGGCTTCGTTTGCCTCGAATTGTCTTTCCCTGTTTGAATTTTTCCCCTTCGGTTAGCTTTTAACCTTGCATCGATCTTGTGCTGCTCCTTTGAATGGTTCAATTTGTGTTCGGAGTTGAGTGGTTGGGTCTTTGATTAAGCTTGTTGGAGGCTGTCTCGGGCTTATTTCTCATTTGACGCCTCTTTGCTCTTCACCTAATAAAGACCCTAGGTTCTGCAGGCTTCTCATTGGTTTCACCCAGCTGGGTTCAAGCAATACAAAAAGGATGGTTGTGTAACTGGACTTGAAGATCTTAGGCATTTTGGCCAGCCTCCCTACTCCATGATCTTACTCGAGGCTTTGACAATGTGAACTACTTCCACTATCGTTGTGTGTGCTAGACTCAAGATGTTGTATGGACATCTTAGTTAACCTTATTCCACTTCTTTGATCCTCTTCGATCCCTTTGAATTTGATTCTTAGGCTGCTTCATTTGATTTGTATTAGGTCAATTGCTATTTTCAATTCTTGGTTTGTGTAAGATCTTTGTACTCGTCTCCCTCTTTTGGGCATTCGTCTCCCTCTTTCGGGTTGTTGTTTCCCTCTTTTGGGCTTGTAATGTCTGGATTTTCTTTTTGTCGGTTGGTCATCTAGTTTGGTATCTGGAACCACTGTGGTTCTCCTCTGTAAACTCGGGGTAATTTTGTTTACCACCGCTATGTAATCTGGCAAACCTTGAGTTGTTGGCCTTAACCTTGTGTTACTGGCCTTGCTCGGTTAAATTAATAAAGCTTCACTAGTGGACAAAAAAACTAAAAATTGTTATCATAGTGCTAGGAAAATTTTTAAAAGTGCGGTTTTAGACTTTTACATTACATAGTTATCGTAAAAATTGTAATTGTAAAAGAAAAAACTATACCTTTTTAAAAAAAAAGATATAATTAAAAATCACTGTAAAATTATTCTCACCGTCATTATTTAAAAATTATGACTGAGAGAATTTTAAGAAATAGTTTGAGGCTTTTAATTAAAAAAAAGTTCAGGGGTGATTGACAAAAAGATTTGAAGCTGTAGAAAATTTTTAGAAAAAAAGTCATGAGAATTATTTTTTTATCAATGAGATTTTTTTGAATTAAAAATCTCCAAAATCCTAAGAGTATCCCTCAAAATTCCCACAACCAATCGTTATACTTTTTAACTTTTATAGACCAGATTTTCTAAAGCCATGAAAAATAACTTCTACTTCTTTCTAACAGCGAATTTTATTTATGGTAATAATCTATAATAAAATTTTATAGTCACAAATTTTAAAGTCTTTACCAATCGACGCCTCTGTTGCTTACGAAGTTACTTTATAATGGATAAAAGATCATCCTAGGCTCCTAGCAGTGGATTTCAAGAAATTCTACCCTAAAATCATATCATCAAGTTGCTTTCCGCTCGTGGGTTTTGATCGTTTCTAATGGAGTCTAGTTTTCACTCAAAATATCTCAACAAACGCACATACAATTGCAATCGTACTTAGAAATCAAATCCACAAGGAACAAAATACACACCATGGAAAAATCAATTATATTATATATAAGCAACAAAATATGGTTTGTGAATTTTTGTATTCTGCAAAATTAAATAAAAGATGTAAAAGTCAGAACTAAATGCGTTGACGTCTAGGAAATTCTTATGATTCACAGTTTGAATTATTTCAAATAGTAATTTATGCACTCTTCTAATTGTTACTATGCAGAATCTAGTATCATTGTAATGGATTATCCATGGTAGACTTAATCACTCTCTGTGTCTAATCATACACTGGACATTCATTCAATCACTAGCCTAAACATTTTGACATCATTTAAAATTATTAGAGAACGGTTTTGATGCATTATCAATTGAAATATTTTATTATATGGTGAGATATAAAGCTTACCCAAGATGGAAAGAATGTACATTATGCAGTATTTTAAATTTTCAAAAACTAACGCTTCTTTAAAAATTTGTTATCGTAGTGCTAGTAAAATTTTAAGAAGTGCGGTTTTAGACTTTTACATAAGTGAGAGTTGAAACTCGTGCTAAAGTTGGATAAAAAATTTGTAATTACCAGGGAACATAAATCTCAGAATAAAGAACATTGAGACTTTATCTAGGAATTGTTTTATTGAAGTTTATGAATAGGTTTTTGGATACAATAATTTAAATGCAAATACAAATGTTTTTTTTGCTAAATCAAATTTTGGATTTTTTTTTTTTTTATGTGGTTCACCCTTTATAGTGGAGAAAAAGTCATCTTAGCGGTGGATCTCAAGGAATTCCACCATAAAATCCTCTCATCAAGTTCCTTTCCGCTCGTGGGCTTTGGTAGATTCTAATGAAGTCCAGTTTTCAACCAAAATATTTCAACAAATGTACATGCAATGCAGTAGTAATTCCAAATCCATAAGGAATTGTTGTGATGCCTAGGTAGGGATTCACCAACTAATTATTTCCTTATACCTACTGACAACGAACTAGTCGATGCAGTATAGTATAGGATATTGTTGGGACCAGAGATGCATATAGAAACAGTAAATCTGTTCTAGCTAATAATTGAAATAACAATAAAGGGGGTGTGTTTGATGGTAACGATGGATGAGAGTAAATCTAAACTAAAATAATAATAATAAAGGCGTTAAGGGTCATGAGTTCGTAGGTAATCAATTGTCCATTGGCCAATCATGTTTTTCAAGGATTTATTAAGAACCGTCCGAACTCGATCATAAAGATCAGATTTGCCTGTGATATGCAAGTCAAATCGTACTATGGAGAGCATGTAGGTTCATGTCAGACCAAGCATTAGTGAGTGGGATCGATCTTGTTCACACATTTACAATGACAAACACATGTGACATATGGTTCTAATCGGGATGTTTGTATGCGCGATAACGCTCATCAAACTACAAATATGGATCTAGCAAGTATCATGTGCAACAAACGCTAGATCTAAGATCATTTTCGATCTAACAAGTATGATGTGGAACAAACGTTAGATCTATTGATCATTGAGCTGATGTTGCTTCAAAGCATTAATAACAAATATGGAAGATGAAGACTCTAAGCATACCTGATGGGGGTTAAGTTTTCACCCAAAATGTTCCTGCAAGCACACATGTCTCGCAGTAGTACTTTAAGGTTGAATCCACAGGGAGCCGAGTGTACGCAGTAACACGTCTGAGTTCACTTGATCTAAGCAGCAAATATGAGATTTTGGTTTATGGATCGATTGAATGCAAAATCAATTCGATCGATTGAGACGCCTTTCCGTCGAACACATGAAGTGTATTCAATCGATTGATGTCTACAAAAACTAGAACAAAATGAAACGTGAGTGTAATCAAATAATAAAAAGCGTCAGAAAGTCAGGTAATGGATCAGAGATTCATGGTTCGAATTATTCACAGTAGTAATTATGCAAGTCTTCTAAAAAGTCTATATAACTTGAGATCACTAATATTCGACTATCCTTGGTTGGCTTAGCCGGTCTAATCCAGTAGAGTCCAGGATAACCCCTAGGGAAACTTGTCATACCGTCCTTTTAGTCCCTAGACTAGTCATGGAGCGTAAGAAATCAATTGCTATTCCGAGAATGGGCATTAGAGCTTTCAAAATCAAGTTCTAGATCACTAACTCTAAGTGGTGTATTAGTAGCCGTTTAATCTTATGATAAAGAGTGTAGTTCTAATAAGAAAGTAAGCCTTACCTAGTTAATGCATAATCTTATTGCCTATCTACCTAACCATGAAATCTCTTAGCAAAACCTTATTCCTAACTATGAAACTACTGCAAAACTGTTATGAGAAACATAATGAAAATGGAAATTGCAATCGTATAAATCAAAGTAAAGGGTTCAAAAAGGCTTCTCTGAATTGCAGAGACATAGATTACAAACTTCTCCCTTGACAACAAGTCCAAAATAGAATAAAAGAGAAAACAAGTGAAAGAAAACTAGAAAATTATTTTGCTTGGATGCGAGCGAGCTATGTGAATTTCATGTTTTTTTCTTCTGCTATGATGCTATGATATTTATAGTGAAGAGGTCGTCCCGGAAGTGAGTGAAATCAGGAAGTAGATTCTGATAAGGATTCAAAAGTTTAGACTTATCTTTTGTTGATCGATCGAATAACATTCTATTATTCGATTCTGTCTGAAAACGCGTGTTGAGTATCTCCTGGATCTCTTCTGAATATCTTCAACGGATCTTGATACTTCTAAGTGGCAACACTCTTTATCTGATAATATTCCGGAAGCTTCTAATGATTATCTGGTCTTGAACGATCGAATCCCCTAAGGTGGACGATCGATTCGGTCTTCATAACCAGTGGGTTTCATATTGACATCTCTTCAATGATCTAGGCTGAACTCCTTGCTCCAGAGGTTAAATGACTCGATTCCAAGCTCATGTGGCAGCTAACTCATGTGGCTTGATTGCTTAAATCCTTATCTCAATCCAAGTTAACCATCTTCTTCATGCGGGCCTGGACTTCTGATGTTGAATTGCTGAACTCGGTAGAAAATACTCATTTCTGACCTAAAAAGCCTTTTTTACAAAACACTTTGGAAACAGAAAAATGTGAAATTCAATAGTTTTAGTCTTAAATAAAATGTTTCATTAAGAAAAATACTGAAAATCTATACTAAAGAGCGGTAAAATATCACCCCTATCAAAACCCTATTTGTGTTTAGCCGTATGGATCTTTGATCCCTTGTGAAAACCTTAAACTAACAATAACTACTCAGCCATAGCTGAGAAACACATAGAGAAATAAAACCAAAAATATATTTAACAATAACAGAAGCAGTAAAAGATTTGATCACCTAAACAATGGTCTAAGAAGAGTATTTATAGGATACAACACAAGTTTGGGCCAAAGGACTAAATCAAACGTCTGACGATTGATAATTCTTTCGTGACATTAGCTATATGCTCTGTGTCGATCGACACTAATGTTGTGTCAATCGACGCTCTTCGCATATTTCTTCTATTTTTCGTTCTTCATTCCAGTTTGCATTTTTTTTACTCCAAAACCTTCACTAGACACAAAAAAAAACTCTCAAGATGCATTTTTCCCTGTAAAAGACTCAAAAACACTAAAAAGACTCGATAAAGAACTATGTGTCTCGACATAAAGTCGACTGATAGTGATGATATTTTACCGTTTTTATATATGATTTTTTGGTGTTTTTAATAAAGAAAATATTTGATTTGAAACATAAACTACTGGATTTCACATTTTTCTGTTTGCAAAGTGTTTTTGTGAAAACAATACATTTTAGGTCACAAATTGGCATTTTCTACCAAGTTCAACAAGTCAACATCAGAACTCCAGGCCCGGATGAAGGTGATATACCTAATATTTTACCGGTTTTTATCATAATAAACATATAATTATTTATATTTTAGA
>OVAP01005353.1:0-13126 GCA_900406295.1 Aurinia saxatilis | reverse complement strand
TGATTTGAATTTCCATAAATGGCTATCGCGGCATGGATCGATCGATCCATGGCTTGATGATCGATCCGTGCATGATTTGTTGGCCTTGAGTATTTATGGATTNTTTGCCTTACAACCCCCACCTTGCAGCTCAAGTCTATTCTCCACGTGTTTGCTCCTGTTAAGACTCTAAAATGACACTAAAAGACTCGAGAAACAGTTTAAAACCGGGGTTAGAACGAGTTAAAAACGCAATATATCAAACACCAAGGACTTGGTGTAGAGATTTATATGCAGTAATTCAAAATGTGAAGATATCTGCAACAATTTCTCAAATTCCAACAAGACAATCAAGGAAGCACTCAGACTACTTGTGATTTCATATGACTGATATACCATATATATTAAGTACTTATGCAAAAAAAAACTTTAAAAATTCATAATAAAAATGATGATTTTCACTATTTTATGTTTTCAAAGTGTATTTGGAGAAAACAAGAATTTTAGGTACTAAAATGGGATTTCTTGAATAAAAACAGCAATATGACATAAGAAGAAGGTGTTTGGATGAAAATGTTATACAATTTGGATCAAAGTGAACTTTAGAGACAAATAAACCACATGAGTTAGATGTCACATGGGCTTGGAATCAAGTCGTGTTGCCCTACAGCCAGCCAGAGAGTTAGAACCCAAGCATTAAAAAGATGTATTTCTGAATCGAATGATGGTTCACCATTCTCACTATTGTTATAATCAAAAGTAAATCTAGGCCCATTCGATCTCCGGGTAAATAAATATATATATATATATATATTTTATTATTATTTTTTATTTTTTATTTTTTAAATCCGCAAAGGTTAACATCGATCACTTGAGCAATATGGATGGAGAAAGGAGAATGGGCCAAGGAAAGACTTAAAAATATCTAAGCCTTGGCATATGTGACGATCTTTTCTTCCTTGAAATTTCCTTTGATTGCGAGAGCGATTCCTTACCCTGCGCACAAGTCTCATCGCCTTCCCACTGTACCCAAACCCCAAAAGTCTCTTCAGATTCCTATATTCAAAATTCAAAATTGGAGATTTCTCGAGGGATGGTGAAATCGAAATCGGCGGACGGTGGTGGTGGGTCTTCTTCGGTGGCGCCGTTCCTGAGGAAATGCTACGAGATGGTTGACGATTCTTCTACCGATTCTATAATCTCGTGGAGTAGTAGCAGAGACAACACCTTCGTTATATCGGACACGACCGCCTTCTGTGCTCAACTCTTGCCTAAATACTTCAAGCACAGCAATCTCTCTAGCTTTATCCGTCAGCTCAATATCTACGTTAGTCTCTATCTCTCTGTCTCTCATCACAATTGCAAATTCATGCATGATTTGTTCTGTTGTATTGAAGTTTTTGGTCTTCTGATGTTTCTTGCACATAAGGATTTCCTAGTTTGGTGTGGAATCTTGAAAGTACAACATATGAATTGCTCTTGTGTTTAGCAAAGTTCTCTGTTTCTCTGGATGGCTTAGTCATTGTTAATCTCGTAGTTGGATGATGAATTGTATTTGAACCATGAAGTTAGATGTTTTGTGCAACTCCTGTGATTTGATTATCGAATTTATCTGGAACAGTATTTAGTCACCTCATATTTACGTAAGTAATTGTCACTATTGTTATAATCAAGGGTAAATCTAGGGCCCATTCGATCTCCGGGTAAACGTGGTTTAATCTTGGATGTAACCATTGTAATTTTCTTTTCAGGGTTTTCGAAAAGTTGATGCAGATCGTTGGGAGTTTGCGAATGACGGGTTTGTCAAAGGTCAAAAAGATTTACTGAAGAATGTAATCCGGAGGAAGAATGTTCAAAGTAGTGATCAGAGCAAGAGCGTTTACAAACAGGAAACTACAACCGATGCTTCTCAGGAAAAGCCAGAGCAGAGTGGATTGTGGAAAGAAGTTGATATCCTGAAAGGAGATAAGAATGCATTGGCTCAGGAATTGATCAAAGTTAGGCAGTACCAAGAGACTACGGATAGTAAAATGTTACACTTAAAAGACAGAGTCCAAGGAATGGAAGAGAGTCAACAGGAGATGCTTTCGTTTCTGGTAATGGTTATGCAAAATCCAAGTCTCTTAATCCAGTTGCTTCAGCCAAAGGAAAACAGTTGGCGAAAAGCGGAAGGAGCAAAGATTGTGGAAGAATTTACAGATGAAGGGGAATCAAACTCAACAGGTCTTCCTTTAGTAACATACCAGCCACCATCAGATGGAACAGCAAAATCAAGCTCGAGCGATCTAAATGATTTCTTGAGAAATCCCGATTTGTTGAAATTCTGCCTGGATGAGAATCATGTACCGTTGATCATACCTGATCTATATGATGATGGGGCGTGGGAAAAGCTGCTGTTGTTGAGCCCTTCAAGGAAGAAGAAGAAGAAGAATGATGTGAAAAAAGGAAAGGATGACTCGACATTGGAGGAGGATGAAGCGATGGAATTAGACAAGAGTCGTACGCTCGAGCTGATAGAAGAAGAAATGGAGAAACCAGATGACTTTGAATTTGGACAGCTTAGTCCAGAGAAGTCTAGGAATCTTGAGATTCTCACTAAGCAGATGAGATTGCTGGCTTCAAATGAATAGCTGCATTAACTAGTAAACAGAGGAGTTTTTGAACATATGAGCCTCTAACCTTTTGTTATGTAAACTTCTTATAATGAAGAAGAAACCAATAGGCTCTTGAATATTATTTGGGATCACCAGAACAGCCACACTGCATTTACTATATGATACGCAAATAAACTTACTAATGGGTCAAGCCCCTAAAAAGAGAGGCTTATTCTGAGGCCCACACTTGCACAAAATACAGAAATCTCCAATTACATAACAAAAGGTTATGAGCCTGAACTGAAGATTTCACACTGAGAAGGTTCCGTAATTGATTTTTGTAATAAAGATTATTTGAAACATTAGCTTAAAAAACGATGTTTGGTGTGAAATGCTTCACTTTTGCAACATGGTGGGAATATTAAAAAGGTGAATATGAGTGGACTGATTCCAAATCTGGGTGGAAATATACAAAAGACAAATGTATCAGCTCAATTGTGGATCAAAATTTGATAAGCGATGACATTAGTTTTGTCTAGCGAATCGGACGGGTCGTTGCGGGAGCATCTACTTGTTGTGGACGACTTGTCTGGGCAGGAACCCAAGATTCGTGTAAGAGATCTGAGGCGAGTTTCGGATGATGGGAGTCTGATTCTGAGAGGTGTTTCGTTGGATATACCGAAAGGGATGATCGTTGGGGTGATTGGTCCAAGTGGAAGTGGCAAGTCAACGTTGTTGAGATCTCTCAATCGTCTCTGGGAGCCACCGGAGACTACTGTTTTCTTGGACGGGGAAGATATTACCAACATGGACGTCATCACTCTCCGTCGTCGTGTCGGAATGCTATTCCAGCTTCCTGTTCTTTTCCAAGGTAGATCAAAACTTGTCTCTTTCCTTGGAACTTGGAACTGGTTTTTCATATGTTTTGGTCACAGGGAGTGTTGCGGATAATGTGAGATATGGTCCGAGTTTGAGAGGCGACAAGCTAAGTGAAGAAGAGCTTTACAGGCTGCTGAGTCTTGCAGACCTCAATGCTTCCTTTGCCAACAAGACTGGTGCTGAGTTATCTGTGGGTCAAGCTCAACGAGTTGCACTTGCCAGGACTCTAGCCAATGACCCTGAGGTGTTGCTGCTGGATGAGCCAACGAGTGCTCTTGACCCCATATCAACGGAGAACATCGAGGATGTTATAGTCAAACTGAAGAAGCAGAGAGGGATTACCACTGTGATTGTGTCTCACAGTATCAAGCAGATCCAGAGAATTGCAGATATTGTTTGCCTTGTTATCGATGGGGAGATTGTTGAAGTCCTTAAACCCTCTGAGATCTCCCAAGCTAGCCATCCAATGGCACGGAGATTTCTTCAGCTCAGTACCTGAGATGAAACTCACCAAGTTCCAACCTGTCATCCTCATGCAACTCATTTCCTTACTTTTATATTGAATCGATTAAAACTTCATTATTTCTTTTCAGAGAACAAATGCATGAATGTAACAACACCATTTATCGTTTCATAATAGCAAATGCTGCCTTGAATGTAACATTGTTGAGCAATTATAAGAAAACCGCTTTATGAAATCATATATGCACAGCAAACATATGAAAGAATTGTGTTTGAGAAGCAATTTTAGAAACTTGGTTTGGTGAAATCTGCATCAACTGAACAAACAGGAAGTACAGCAGGATCTTTGGGTGAAGTGTCACCAAGTTGGATGATCTCCTTTCTTCCCTCTCCTCCATTCTCAGCTTTCTCTTTAACAGCCTTTGTCACTGCACTAAACGCGCTTGAAAACCATGAAGCTCCGCTTGATACATAAGGATTTGCCATTAAAGCAGTTCCTGCACTAATTGCTCTCTCCTCTGCAGCTGCGTAAGCGGATTTTGTGATCTCCCTCACCTGATACCGCTCGTCCATCTCTCTCAACTTCTCATTAACCACAACTGTTCCAATGCTTAGCTTTTCGCTCAGACCAATCTTGTTGTCAAGCGAGACAATGGTTGCTGAAGCGTTTGACACCAAGTTGTGTCTGTCGTCAAATGCTTTGGCTTTCTCTAGCGCATCTTTTCCAATAGCATAACCCCTTTCCACCATGATGTTTACCACATCTTCAGCTTTCTTGACAGTGAAACCATTAAACGAAATGTCCTGCTGAACAAAGAAGAAAACACAGACACCTTAATGTAACCAATAAAGCAAAGAGTATTTTTTTTTGGGTTGGTGAAGTTGGCTTTACCGAGTCAAGTGCAAGGGCTTCTTGTGGCAGCTTGTAGTTCACAGCAGGAATAATACTGACACGATTATCTGCAATGACGGCTCCCTAGAGGGAAAATTACAAGTATAAGCAGCAAATTCTTGAAAACATCTTAGATTCCAAAGAATGGACAACAAGTAACAACAGAAAATACCGTTAAGAGCATTGCAGTTTCCGCCCCTTGTGAATCCTTAAAAGTAACGTAGGCAACCTGAGTTTCTTGTGTCTCACTGTTAAACGTAGCTACAATTAGTTGTTGGTATCGATTATGTTAACAAGTAGATAATTGCTTCACCTTCGCATCTCGATGTATTGAATGTCACCGGAGAAAGAAAAGAACTCTTTGAGATCGTTCTTAGAAACATGGAGTGAAACATTGCCAATCTTAACAGTTTTGACCTGCAAAACAAGTGGCCTAGGAATGAAAGAAATTCCAGTATTCATCAAATGCAAGATGATTAGAAATCTTACAACTAAAATCTGAGAGGAAAATGAGAAATGAAAGCTCATAAGAATCCTTACATCGGAGGCAGTTGAGTGGGAATCCATTAGAATGTTGTGCTGAGTTTGATCAGAATATCTGAAAGCAGTCTGTGGAGATTTATACTAACAAGTAAGAACCAATATATCTAGGGTTATATATTTAACTTTGGTGGAATAGAATGAAATTGGCATCTAGGGAAGCTGTAGATTTTTAAAAAAATTTATGCCAGTTGCTTAACCGACACAGTAAAGAGATCTCAGATTGCATCAGATCAAGGACTAGTAAAATTGGTGATATTTCCACGTACTTACTACCCAGAAAATCCTAGCATAAATCGGGAATTCTCAGTGAACAAACTTAGCCCCCGTACAATGAAAACCCACATTTCATTTCTAACTGGATCTGAAAAATAGCAAAAACCCGAATCTAGGAGATGCGAAAAGAAAAGAAGAAGAAGAAAGTTGCTTACCGACATTGTCGAAACAGTTCTCAACGGCGGAGAGTCGAGCATGTGTACTAATAAATTGGTGGAGCTAGAGTAAAATAGGGGTTCCAGTCCTGTTCGGTCTCAACAATAAATTAGAACTCAGGAGTCAGGACAGCTATGATTTATTGATTTAATGACGTTTTTCTTTTTCATCTCTCTCTCTCTCTCACTCGCTTCTGATTCATATCAAGTCAAATCAAATCAAAAGTTCACAACTCGGAGTAAAGAGTCACACACGGTAAATTTTACAAGTTAGAAACTGGGATAAACAATTTCACTATTTTTTTTTTATTGTCCTCACAACAAAATTGTACAAGGCAAAGAGATGAACAATTTGTTCTGTGATAGCTTTTCCCAAATAATCCATGAGGTCTCTTTGTACATATATGCCTAACCATACCAAAATCGCTTCACTTCAATATTGAACATTTGTATATAAGATGATCTCAAACCCCAACAAAGTTGTGAATTTGCCTTGACTTGAGTGTTTGCTCTTCCGTTCTCCTTCAAAGCTGACATGTTACACCTCTACAAACGTCTCTTCCTTCTCTGTATTTCTCAAGTCGGGCTAATCCTTGTGAAGATGGGAATTTCTCTTTCGGCATCTGTTAATATACCATGTCGCATGTTTCCTAAGTCCCATGCCGATGAGAACTTTGAGACTTGCCAGCATTATATATGTTATGCCAAATAAGAGGACCATCCACAAAACTCTCCATGGGAGGGGGCTGTACGGTAAGTGTGCTGCATATACTGGAGTTAGTACCCTGATCACCTGAAACCACCAAACCCACTCACTTCTATCAACCCCGACTTTCATAACTTCTTTTTTAGGTCAAAAGGGAAGAGGAATAATACCACACAAGCTGGTGCAATGGGAACGAAGGTGAGGTTTGTTTTTCTATCTTCCGGCCGTATGTTCAAAGTCTGACAAACAAAATCACCAAACAAGGATAAATGGATGTATGAATACAATTTAAACACCCAATGCAGCAATGCAGCAATGCAGCAATACACCAAAGGAACAGACAGAGTGAGAGAAGCGTATATCTTAAATACCTGCTCACAGAGAGCTTGAAGAAACTCAGAGTACGCTATAGGTCTAATATCATTGAACTTGGCAAGAAATGAATGCTTGATGATGTCTATCATCATCTCACAGAAGAAGACCATAGTAGCATTCTGCAAAGTCCAACTTATGAGCAACCCTGAAAGAGGTGTACGTAATTTATACCAGTGAATTATGTACACTTACATAGATGAAGTTTCCAAACCATGGACCTTCAGCCTCGAGAATATTTTGAGCCAACACAGACACAAGGAAGGCCGATATGTGAAATCTTTCTATTGAATCTGGTAGAGAAATAGTAGGGTAATCAGAACACACCAGCTTCGAAGGTGGTTAAATTTTTTTTACGAATTAAGCTGATGATCACTGTCATAGGAGGCCCACTATTCAAGACACAAAAATTCCACAAAGTAAACAAAGTGAAAGCTTACCCGCATATACTAGACCATGAATGTTGTCCTTGCTGAAACGCTTAAAGACACTGCTCTTGATCTCAGCAAAGTTATTTGACACCAGAAGGGCCAACAAGGCATTGTTGTGAGCAACAATACATGTCGACAGCGTAATTGCCTGAGCTAATAGAATGAATGAATGGAGAAGTAATGACAGTTAAGGAAGACAACAGACAAAAAGATGGGGAAGTAGTCAACAGATATCAAACTAGTAATCAAATAGCAAGGATATTGGAGGCAGTCATAGCTAATGCTTGATCAGAAAGGTATCTCCAAGTAAAAAAATTCAGTTTCTCAGGAGGGGAAGTCGCCACTTTCCCTGCAGAACTAAATAGGGCCCCAAATACATCTCCACAAAAACTTTGACAGAGTCTATCAAATATCTGAAACACAATAATTGTGTTAATAACAGCTGGATATAGAAGACGCTAAATGGACAGGAAAGTGAAGTGAACGCACAAATACTACGAACTAAATCATGTAACAGATACAAGGAAGAAACTAAGAGGTGAAATAAACATGGAAATTCAGAGCCCAAAAAAAAAACAACTAAAAGGATGTTTAGTTTACCTCTAAGATATTATACACCACATATAGTTTTATGGTACTTTGACCACGAATCATGTGGTAAATTAGGCTGATATCTGTTGAAACAAAACAAAGAGAGACACAAAAAGCATACGTAAGAAAAACTGTTTCAATAATCCATTTTCTCATCACTTACGTCCATCTAATAATTAACAAATTAAGCAAATGTTAATACCACTGCAGATGTTTGATAGAGTATACATAAAGTATATTACAAACTTAAGCAAATCAAGAGAGTTTTATTATACCTGTTCTACCAAGAAGGATAGTACCAGAAGCCAAAACTAGGAAACAAGAAAGATCAGACAGCTCGGATGATGAGGGCCTCCTGAACTGCCTGCCACAAATATTATTAAGTTACTTTCTCATAGCGGGAATAGAGAATCATGTGTATCACGGTGATGTTACACTTGCTTCAAAGATGCACATGGTGGTAATACAGTCTAGTTCATAGCATATAAAGCGTGTCATATTCAAGGAAGAATCTAAAAGACGACTCACCTGTTCTTTAAGACACCCCAGAATATCAACAGGACTCTTATTGGCATGACTGTCAACAATGACAGAAATGAGTTGAGGCAGACAAAAAATCCAGTATCTATAAGCTGCATTAAAATTCTTTGGAATGTGAAAAACCTGTGTGTAAATCACAAAACACAAACATACTTATATACATATTGAACTTTAACTTAGGTAGCCCCTCACATAGTGAGTAAATTTCCATCGGCACCCATACAAACTTATCAATTGAGAAAGAGAAAGCAGAATGGGTATTGTCTTCGTCTAGACAATACCCAAGACACCTAACTAAGGAAGAATAATCATTTTATGAGAGAAGGGGAGAGGTGATTTTACCACTTCGCATCGCCAAGGCAAGCGGAAGATTGTATCATATATTCTTTCACGTTCTTTATCGTTCCCAGTAGTTGTAGTGCTCCGTAATGAGACCCCACCATAAATCTCCTTCATAAAGTATTTCATAGGTGACCTGGTCTCAGCAGAAAGAACTGATAACAAGAACAGTGGAGGTTATTGTAAGCAGACGATTGTGGAGCATAGTGCGGAGAAGTAACACAAGTTTGAAACTTACAATCAGGATCATTCTCCATAAGTTGTTTCCAATCCAAAGAAGCTTCAGTGTCTAGTCTAGCTACCCCATTCCCAATGGGGTCACTTCTTGGATGTTGTACTTCTTGAAAAGGTGGAGGATTCTCAAAAGAGAAAAGCTCTTCCTCCGCGTATATCTTCTTTTCAGAAGTCATGGCATCAGAAAACCGATCATCGTCGATACTCCCATTGACATTCCTCTGCCTTAGCTCGCCGAAATTGAACCCATTGTGATGTACAGTCTGCCCGTCCAAGAGAGTCACGACGCAGCCACCGCCACTCCCACCGTAGTAATTCAATCTGTTTTCAAACACCTCCCCTTCTCCGCCAATCTCGAAACTCCCAAAATCACTCGAACCATTGGCGATCACGGATTGAGAATCGACATTCTCCGGAATAGTCTCGACTTTGTTCTTCTTCTTCTTCTTCTTCGATCCTCTATGTCTCCTTCGTTCCTTAGGCAATTCCACAGCGTCGTTGCCACTAGTCGGATCTGAGCTAGATCGGCGAATTGAAGGAAGTGAATCATCATCATCATCATCACCATCCTCTAAAAAGCTGCTTCCGCTGAGAATCTCAAACGATAGTTTTCTCCCAGATGATCTAACCGCCATTGTCGTTACGTAACAATGGAGAGACGAAGCGAATACATGAAATGAATCACAAAATTTTATTTCACGGAAGCAGAGAGACAGAGAGAGGAAGGGGAATTGTTTTGTTCGTCCACCCTCAAACGCTGTTTTCGAAACGGCGTTT
The DNA here is from genome assembly GCA_900406295.1 of Aurinia saxatilis. NCBI lineage: Eukaryota > Viridiplantae > Streptophyta > Magnoliopsida > Brassicales > Brassicaceae > Aurinia > Aurinia saxatilis. Next base: position 3,359 of record OVAP01005353.1, on the reverse strand, counting down.
AGATGCGTGACATGCGTCGTACGCTTTGTAACGCGATGGAAGACAGCCTGTGACAAAACTTGCCAATCATATTCCAACACGTGTGTTATAGGTCCTTTTGTGTTTTATCCTCGGTGAATTTGTTTGATGATCAAAATGAACCACCATATTAACTCTATAATTATGTAATAACTTAAATTTATCCAATAACTAAAAATGTTGTAAAGTGATTTTTTTTCTTTTAAAATTGATGGATTCTATTTTTTAACTAAAGAGAAAATCAAAAATACATATCATTGTTCATTATATATATATATATATTTTTATATAACAATATTTTTTATCCTATTAATTTATACATTGATTTAATCTTTGATTATGAGTTGATTAAATTTCATAAACTTGATATAAAAAACATATTTTTTTTTACACATCTAACATGATTTAATTTTTTTAAAACTGATTTAAATTGTTTAATACATAGATTGGTGATTATTTATGCAAAATATTGTGTTCTATTCTATATAAATTTCTCATATTAAATAGAATAGCACAAATATTTTAAACAGTACTAATTATATTCCATATTTTCTTTTAAGTGCAAATCAGTAATTGAAATCTGCAATTGCTTGAAATTTCCAAATAATGACTCCATGAACATCATCACGTGTCTTCTTAATGATCGGATATTGAAATACTTGTCGACCATTCTTTCTTCGCAGTTGTCCAAATAGAATAATATAATTTCGTTTGACACTTCATTCCTATATTGAATAACATTAAAAAATAGAATGAAATAACACTCGCTTCATCATCTTTAATTGATCAATTCTGGGTTTTCAATTCTATAAAGTAAGTTTTAGAATAGATTTATGAGCTTCACATATGTACCCACATTCAGATGCCATCTGTACATATATAACGCGCTACGCGCAAATAGTGGTGGACCTAGGATTTTTTTTTACCGGGGTTAAAATAAAAGTTGATATTAAAATTTATTTAATTAATTAAAGATATATTAATATAATTTGATATTTAATATTATTTCTTAAAACTAAATGATAAATTTCATTTTCTAAATAATACAATTTTGTATATTGCTGACACAATAACTCTATCTTGATAAATTGACTTGTTTCAATTATAAATTTAGATTTAAAATCAATTCTTTTGAAGAAAAATAATTTTAAATTTTAGATTAAAATAATTTATTTCGAAAGAAAAAGAGATGACACACTATTTATGAAAAGAACTTCTGAAAAGATGAAAACTATTTAGGAATTTGGCGGGGGGGGGGGAAGAGTTATTAAAGGAAACATAAGACAAAACATGGTTCTCGTACCAAGGATTTATGAAAATGAAATTAAATGATAGACTCCTTTAATTCTTTGCTAATGTAAATGGTAGGACTTTATAGAAATAAAAGTAAAAGAACAAAACACAAATATATATTTTTCAAAAAAGCACACAAATATATACAAGTAAAACAAAACAAAAAATTATTAATGGAGGTTCAAAGATGACTTTGAACTGAAGATTTAGGGGGTCAACAAGTAAACATTTTGACCAATTGAGCCAAACTTAATTAACATCCTTAGCCTACATATTAAACTTATAATATTTTGGGGGTGTCAGCTGAACCCCTTTGTATAAACATGGGTCCGCCAATGCGCGCGGGATGTGTTAATCTTCTTTTTCCATTTATTTTATTATCGAGATAGCTATGTTCCACAAATAATTTGGTAATTGTCGTATATATATGGATCCTATGTTTGTTTTTAAATGTCTATGATACATAGTTTTTGTGATTTACTATTTGAAAATATATTGTATGTCTGTAAATTTGATATAGTAAAAAATTTCAACATGATATCTAACCAACGTCATTTCGCTAAGGTTTTTCTAACTCTTATATTTATTGGTTAAAATCTTAATTAATTCAATAGTTTATTATTTGTGTTGGAGAACATAATAAACTATCTATAAATAGTGATTCTAGTAAATGATTGTTTATCTTTTTACCAGCATGAAAATATGAAATAATTGCTAATCATTTTGATATTTTCAGTTATTTGTAAGATAAAATTTTACATTTTCTACATATTCAAATTTGTTCATTTTTAATATATGTCGTCTCAGACTTTAAGAGATTGATTGCCAGTCTAGTCATATTACTAAGCTTTTAAGAACTTTTTCATTCCCACTATGTTTCATTTCACTTAAGAGAATGAACAATGATAATATTTGAATGTATACATATCAAAATGAATGGTATTATTATATTTTGTTTATTTAATCATTGGTTTCTATATTTAATAGTTTATGATTTGTGTAAGATAAAACAATCAAATATTCATAAATATAATATATTATATATAATTAAATAAATTGTGAAATAGTTGCCAAAATTTTTATATTGACAATTAATATTCTTAAAAACATATTGATGATTAATTTTTAAAACATATTAATATGTTTCAAACGATTAAATGTGTTTGTTGTTAGAGAATGTCGCTCGATGTTTCAATATAACATTTTACTCTTCCCATTTCCCAGTTATGGGTTAATAATAGAAATTTAAACTTATTGCCTTTCAAAAAATTTCCCATGTTTTTCATATTGATTGTTGATGTGCAAAACAGATTTGATATCTTCCACATGATTAACTTTGTTAGTTATTAGAGAATATCATTCGAGGCTTCAAGAGACCGATTATCTCTTTTCAGCTATGAAAGATAATACCGGAATTTTGTCGTTGAAAAATTAAAGATTGTCTATCTTCCTATTATTTTATTTTTGCTATTACTTTATTTTTGAGGATTTAGTTGAGGATATTTATAGTGGTGATATATGAATAAATAGATTCCATTAAGAGATAAGCCACATGCCCCTATTCAAAAATATCCCCTTTTTCTTTTTTGAAATACCCTTTTTGGATATAGGATTGATTTAAGGTTGAATTTATGGCTAAAATCTTATAGGATTAGGGTTTAGTGTTTTAATAACTATTTGGTTTTATATTTAAGGTTTTAGGGTTTATATTTTAGGAATTTTTTATTTATTAAGGACTAAAACTTTTTTAGGGTTCCTAAACCTTACATTATAGAATAATTTAAAATATTAAAAATGGTAATTTTATTTAACCTTAAATTATAAACCCTAGAAACCATAAGTCAATCATAAATTCTAAAATATAACTAAACCCTAAGTCCTTTTTTTGGTCAACTATTACAACACAAATAATTTTTCGTTACAACGCCGGGTCAAACCCGGGGTGCCAAGTATAGTCATGTTGTGGCTTTGGCCACCAGACCAAGAGACTCTTGGCAAACCTGATACACAAAAGTTTACCCTTTGTATTAACCGCAAGAGCACAGCTA
>OVAP01005352.1:0-13126 GCA_900406295.1 Aurinia saxatilis | reverse complement strand
TGGATTGATCCTCAAACTATACTATGACCTCTTAACGAGAGTTGTGGATAGTGAAAGGCTTTGAAAGCTAGACTACAATTTAGTTTAATCAGTCAATCATCAGATTGACAAAAACTTAGCTTATTTTGGTGGATGCTGCACGAAAACCCTTCACTGTAAAGCCAATTTTGAGGCTCCACAACAGTTTGTGCTAGTTTTTATTCTCTCTTTTTAGATATAAACACTTGGTTCCATTGTTCTTCATTTTATTCTTGAGATTTTGTGAGTTTTTCTTGGATATTTCCTTAGAGGCTGTCATTTTCCATTCATTCCTTGCATTCCCTAGTGTTAATAAGTGTTCTTGAACTCTTGTTTCTTTACATTTTCATATTTTTATCATTAATAAAGTATTATTCAATATTTTTGTGTTCTTGATTATGTTCTTCATTACATATTGTTTTCTTGTTAGTTTAGTCATGAGTGAGTAGTTAGGTTGTTAGACCTAGGGAGTTCATGGATTGTTAAGTTAGTAACTGGATGGAAATAGATATATGTGTAGAGAATTCCCTCCTAATAAAACCTTAAAGACTAAACTAGAATTGATCACCTAGTTTTTGTTCTTAGGATTGCCTATTGAACGAAAGTGTAATAGAATTCCTGAAACCTTATTAGGAGAGCAGATTGTCCTTAGCCAACGAAAGTTGATGCTAAGGCACGTTGTGAACAAATCAAATATGCTCTAGTAAAGCTCTCTAGCTAGTTTAAATCCAATATGAAAGTTTAGGCATTTAAGTAGTCAAGAATTAGAAAGTGGAACAATCTATAATTATATTTGAGTTGGAATTGAGTAGAATTAGAAGCTGAATAAACATCCAGTTTAGTTTTAGACAATCCATTGATCATCTCTAAGTCTAGCTTTTTATTATTTTTGAATTTAAAACCCATAGAAAAATTAGAAACCAAAACAAAAACCCTTTGAAAATTCGGTTTAGCTTGATTAATTAAATTAATAGGTTACAATGTAAATATTGGGATTTGTGAATTTCAATCCTTACTACTGCATTGATACATTGTAGTTGTTAAGGTCTTATTAAGTGAAAATAGACAACTTATTATAAAACAATGGACAGAATTGAAAACATGGAAGCCTCCCGGCAAAGGTTCTCCGAAAGGCAGGCTGAAAGTAACCAGGAGTTGATTTGTGTAATCATGAATGGTCAAGCAGTCGCTGAGGAGAACTCGGCCAGGTTAACTGCCTACCTTCAAGCGTTACTAGACAAGAAGTCTACTAGTACTGTTTGATCTATGGAACTTAACAAACCTGAGCCGGTAAGTGGTTTGTAACTATTGTATACGGCACACTCTGACTACTTGTTTATTGCAGAATGATGTAGAGTCTACAGTGGATAAAGGAGGTGACGGCGCGGCGGCAGAAGACAGTGTAAAACATGTGACCTGTGATAAAGTGATGGGCTCATAACAGGTATTTAACCGACCTTTAACAGCCAGTGCTCACAATAGGTAGAGTCAGCGTTGGCGCAGTTTCTGCCTTCGGCGCGGTGCGAAGTCTCTGCCTACAAGGATAGTTCGGACAGAGTTTGCATAGTGCCTATTTTTATCTGTATTGATTACTATACTTTTTCCGGTTGCAGGGACACTTAGAATCAACAAAAAGGGACGAAAAGAGCGTGGAGAACGGTGCATCGTTTGAAATTTCAAAATTAAACCAGATTCCACTGGAGAACGCGTCGGGTAATTTGTCGAGGGCGGACGCCACGAAGAATATCAACGTGGAGGAAGGAGTTTTGGCTATAGTGGAAGTGATTGGCAGAAAAATTATGGCCGAGACGCTGACAGTCTCGAAGGCAGAAAATGCAAGTGTTATTGGGGTGCAGGAAAAAACAGAGCTAAGGGGTTCGTGTAATGGCTCGAACGAAAGAGCAGAAGAGGATGCTGCTGAGCATGAATCCATAGTGAAAGATAATGGATTTGTCAGCGATGCACGTGATGTTAGTGACCCGCATGTTGGAGAGTCTTCTTATCGGTCGGAGACAGAAATTGCAAATGTTGTCGACAAAGATGACCCAGTGGGGGAAGAGTTTGAGAGCAAGCCAGAAGCAGAAGAGGTTGATCAAGATGCTGTCATGGGGGAAGCGGATGGCTCCATGGCAGGAATGGTAGATGATGTCAGTGACTTGAAGCAAGAGGCAGATCTAGAGTATGTTGTTGACATAGATGTCGCAATGGGGCGAGAGTTTGAGACCAAGACAGAAGCAATGTTTAGAACGAAGTCAGACGCAGAGGAGGTTAACAAATATGATGCCATGGGGGAAGAGGATAGCCCCAAATAAGAAGTAGAGTATGTCCAGATTGTGGATGTGTCGCCCAGTGTCAATGCACAAGCAGGGTTTGTCGCAATAGAACCCACAAATGTTGCAGTTGGGAGAGATGGATCCAAGGAGGAAGGGACAGAGACCACAGCTGAATCGATTGTTGAATATGATTCCGAACAGAGGGTAGAAGGTGAGTCGCTTAATGCCTCGGAGCAGGGTGAGTCGCCTAATGAATTGAAGCAGGGTGATGATACAGCGACTTGCTGTTTTCCACTTAATGAAGAGAAGGTTGGGAGGGAAGAGGCTCCTTGTGGTGTGCCTTTACTAGAAAAAGAAAGGCATGATGTGGAGAGAGCCGGCACCGGGGAGGTAAATGTTTGTGCCTTAGATCCAGTCATTACATCGAGCTCAGAATTGGGGTACGAGTCTGGATTGAGTTCCTTGGCACTTCGAGAAGGAACTAGATACTGCAGAAGAAAAAATTATCCGTCCCGGTGATCCATCCTCTGACTCATCCTCTGACTCATCCCTGGACATACATAACCGGACACCAGAGGTCGTGGAAATTGTCGAAAACCAAAGAAGGATGCGAGCGAGAAGTTACCCTATCCAACACAGATGATCTTACGATAAACTTTGCAGATGCTTTGGCAGATCGTATATGGAGACGTCGAGGAAGAAAGATGTAGTGCTTTATGGCATTTCAACGGTGGTAAACATATCCAACTGGATCAACTCGAACGTTTAAGGAGTTTCATGAGGCCCTGCTAAAAAAAGAGGGTGGCTAGAGGATATAGTAAGTACACTCTATATTTTATTTTTTCATCTGACTGATTGCCGATGTAGTTTGATGCAGGCTGAAGGCCGAGGTATATTAACGTTTTTTATTTTTCATTATTGTGCAGCACGTCGACCTAATCCTGAACTTGTTCAGACTAAGGCTGCTTAAAAATCCAGAATTGTTCGACACCCCTAGGATTTCAATAATGTGCGTCCCTTTTGCAAGTCTTTGGGAGGGTTTTTATCCATCATGGTCCAAGAAGCGAGATAACTTGTATGTTCTTGGTGCGTAGGATCACGTCTACGTTCACCTTCCTAAATATGCCCACCAAGAATTACAATGGGGCTTAGACGTGGACACGATATACACCGTTTTAGACGTAAATGGTTGTCATTAGGTTGCGCAGGTGATATCCATCCCTCAACAAAAAGTAACCGTCTATGATTGTTCGAAAACCCACAAAAGGACGCTTCGTTCAGTGGCTAATCCTTTTGCAGAGATGACTCTGTGGGCCATGTATGTGTGTGAGCCAAATAATGAACAATACTGGGACAGAACACTGTACAAAATCGAATTTAAAACTCCTACTGAAGGTACTCCACTAATGGGTCTTTCTGGTGATTGGGGAATATACACTCTCAAATTTGCCGAGTGTCTGGCGATGGGGGTTAAGATGGATGGGGCGCTGCTTTGTTCTGAAGAAATGGAAAAATGGAGGTTGAAGTATGTTGTTGATTTGCTCGCTGAGACTTCTTTGCATATGGTCGAACCAATGCACGACACTACTGAGTACGATAAATTATTGGGTGCTTATGATCTGTAACCATTCTTTTTAAATTTAATGACATGGATGCATTAAAAACCGGGGATTCACCACGGCTTCTGACTAAACAAACTGGTCATGGTCATCTCATATTTAAATTTATTATATATATTAATATTTAGAAAAGGTCGTGGAAACGAAACTTTGGGACTAAAATGTTTTCTCTTCTACTCTTCTCTCCGACTTCCATCTATCATCGCATATGTCTCTATATTTCGTATTATTCAGCAATCTAGTATTGTTAGAGGAATTATTTCTTATCAATCATGACCAGTAATCCTATAAACCTTAGTGATCACTCCGCACTTGTCCCAAATGGATGCAAGAAGAGCAGAGTCCGCTTATGTGGGTGTTTTGATAGATGGTCGTCACTTTAATAAAAAATGTTATCGCAGGCTAAACACAATAAATGTTTGGGAAACGTTATCAGCCCACATACACTCTGCGGCGTTGATAGGTTTAACGTGGTGTCTGCGTTTATATATTTGAGTTTATAGTTGGACCAAAATCATACAACATTGTATGAATATTGCTTAATACAACATAATTAAATAAAATCGTGAAACGACATTTATTTTATTTATTGACAAGATCTTGCAGAATAGCAAGTCTTCGAATTTTCCTGAGTAGCAATTTTGTATGAACCGGTTGATGGAGAACAAATTTTTTTCCAAAAGACCGAAACAGTAATCAACCGTAATGATTGATAACCAGATTTTTTGTTTTAATATTTATTTTATATATGGGCTTAATACTCTGTCTAGAGGGAAATGTGCATGAGTTGGTTTAGCTTCTAGAGTTTTGTTGCTTTGCTTCGCTTGCTAGTATTTAGAAAGGCTTGTGGAAACGAAACTTTGGGACTAAAATGTTTTCTCTCTACTCTTCAGTCTCCGGCTTCCATCGTTCATCGCATGTCTCTATCTTTCGTATTATTCAGCAATCTAGCATTTTTTGTTAGGGGAATTCTTTCTTATCAATCATGACCAGTAATCCTATAAACCTTAGTGATCACTCCGTGCTTGTCCCAAATAGATGCAAGAAGAGCACAGTCCGCTTAGATGGTCTTCACTTTAATAAATCGGAACCAAAGCAGAAGTAACGGATACTCAAAGGGCGCATATTCTACGCAAAGTAAACAGAGACTCTTCAATTATATACAGAATTAACGAAGAACACCAGAATTTAAATCGAACAGTTAAACACTATAAAGGAAGTGCATTATTACATAACATAAGAAGTAACATGTCAACTCGTTGACGCGAGTTGAATCCTCTCTTTCACTTGGTTCAAACTAACCGGTTAGATTTATATCTGAATCATTCAGTGGTAAAAAAAAAATGAATTAAACATAGAGGACGGACTGATATAGAAAAATAATGTACGTGAAAACATGCGCTTAATTTAGAGCTTAATTTTCCTGCGCATAGATCTGGCAAAAGAGATTCATTTACTGTTTACTGTTGAACGGTTACGAAACACACTGATAATGTATTTATCAGAAAATGAATCTATTATAATTTCTTTGATTTATTTACATATTAGAGGTAGACAAACGCTCGTAAGATTGGTGGTACGAGAAAACGATTTTGGAGCATATGCAAAATAAAGATTGCGGAGCTCATACCATTTGCCCAAAATACTCATATGAGCATTGTTGTGTCGATTTTTGTAAACCTTTTTCCGGCTAACAATATGAGCTGAGCTCCACACATTATCTTAATTGGCAAGACAGGTGTAGATCATATCAGTTGTCCGCAAAGGATTTACCGCATTGACAACAAGAATGCTTATACGAGCATCGTGGGCAGTTTATATGAGTTCCACAATCTTATTCTACAGATGTTCCAAAGAATTCCAATGGAAGTCGTAGAATACATGGCTGTTGCGTTAAAGGTCGTGGAGGAGGAAACGGTGGAAACTTGATGGTGGTGGTATCTGGAGGATATGGATGTCTCTATTTCCCGATTTTTGGATCTGAGGGAACTTGCCTAAATCGAATTAAGGAATGTTAGAGCCACTAAGATTTTTTGGGAAGAAATTATTTTAGCATACATCAATGTCTGCATGTTTTTGAAGTATACGTCTTACAGATTCCACATGCATTTACAAAATGATGAATAAAGTAAAAACCTTACATATCCACACAAAAAGACAAATAAAGATTTTTACCTGGGAAGGAAGATATTCAACTCCAATGACATCTATGGTCACTTTGAGATAATCAAACAGCACCATCAACATTTAGCTTTGTCATCATTAGAGGTCGGGTACTTGAAGTTATTGGCAAATTAGATGTAGTAGCGAGACCCTAGGCAGTAATATTTTAGAGGTCGATTTACTGCTTTGGGTTCTTCTACAACATCCGCCAATAACTTCAAATACCTCGACATCTAAAGAAGACAAAGCTAAATATGATGTCACCCCAACTTAGAACACAATCAAATTGGCTCAGGCTTTTTATAGGGCCACGGAGATAGTTTTTGCATTTCCAAGTTATTTTGTAATAAGTATAGTCATCATAACTGATGACTTTTCAGTCTCCGTCACCCTAGGAAATGACAATTTTCTTAAATGAAAATATTTTCTCTTAAGTTGGACCAAAAAAAGCATGTAAGTTGTGTTCAAGAAAATGAAAGGTTGAATTTGAATTCATTAATATATATATATATATATTTAATAGGGCTCGAGGAAACGAAAGGTTGGGCTTAAGTTATCACTGTCACTTTGTCTTCATTGTTGTATTGAATTGTCTTCCCTCTTCAGTCTCTGGCTTCCGTCTTTAAAAGGTACAGTCGCATTTGTCTCGACTTTTCGTAATCTTCAGCAATCCAGCATCTGTTTTTAGAGGAATACTTTCTTATCAATTATGACCAGTAATCCTATAAACCTTCTTGATCACTCAGATTCTTTCCGGGATTCCTCTGATTACGCCGGTTCTCTGAGCAAGGCTTTCACCTCCTCCAAGGCCACTGGTTCTGGTGAGGTTCCATGTTGGCAGTGTTCGCTTTCTATGTCTGTTACCAAAGAGGCATGTGTGCAGCTAATAGAACAGGGAGTAAGAGTTGATCCCTCCTTTGTCAAGTCTCCGTCAGATGCGCTCCTATCCCACAGAGGGATTCGGACGCCGCTCGCCCGAATTCGCACGTCGTTGACAAAGGCAAAGCTTTGGCTACCTCCGAGCGTATAGTGGGTGGGCAGGCCCTGATTTCATCATCCTCCTCTTCTCGTAGGAAGCAATCTGCTGAGGAGGCATGGCTTCCTATGGAGGTTTGTTTGAATGTCGCCACTCCGTGGGTAAGCCGTGAGAGCCACTCCTTTGAATATAGTTATACAAAGGATGAGCCGATTGAGAATTCAGCTATAGATAGTGCCGATCTGGTCTCATGTATCAAGGTGGTCGGGGAGACATTTCCCAAGTTCAACCTCCTATATGAATCGGAAAGCTTACGCCGATACTTGCCGAGCTCTGGCAACTGTCAGTTTAGCTAACAATTTATTTCATCTTACCACTAGATATATATAAATATCGTGTATTGTTTGTGACGGCTTTTCTTTTTCTTTCAGCATGCGGCCGCTGAACGTGAGACTCCGAGGGATCAATGCCGTCGCTCCTCGGAAGAAACAAAGGTTGGATTTTGACCACCGACAAGTCCAACCACGATGAGGTCATTGCTCTTACTAATGAGACGATCCTCCTTCGGAGCAAGCTAGCTGAACTGCAGACCAAGAAGGTGTCTTAGGATATTGCAATGTCCAAGGAGCGATCGACCTCTGCGACTGAAATTGCTCGTCTCGAGTTCGAACTCCTATCTAAATCCCGCAGACCACTGGCAACTGTGAGTTTAGTTAACAATTAATTATGGCTTTGTGTATTGCTCGTGACGGCCTTGCTTTCTCTTTCAGCTTGGGGTTAAATGGGGGCAAGCGGAGGCTAAGTGAGTGGAAGCCGAACTGTCCGCGAGGTACAATCATCGTTTGGAGAAAATTGCTTCTTATATCGCGAACCAGAGGCGGGTGAACAAAGTTAAAGAAACTTATTGTTAGGTGAAAGGAGTAATTGATACTTTAAAGGTGCTTCGCGTGGAGGATGGACTCGTTGTTTCAAAGGAAAGGCTTCGTAATGAGAGAAGATCGAGCGTGGTACCTCCAACAGCTCTCTGAGATGGAAGTGGTCACTCTTGACGATGAAAACTTTTAGCTTGTGTCATTAGGGTGAAAATAATCGTCACTTTCTTAAGAGTCCGTATTTTGAATGAATATGTCAATTTGAGACCATCGAAAAAAAAACTACAAACAAATTAATTCATATAATTCATTCAAGTTATATTTGCATAAAATGCATAATTATAATTGGCAAATTTCATATGCTATTACTAATGTTATCCATAATCGTTAACAATAAGATGATGTAATTTATTAACACAGACTGACGAGTGTATTCGGTGTTTATGAACTATGGTGTATTCGGTGTTTGATTTTCAGTTTCGCGACCATCTGTTTGTCCCACCTTTTGCCTCCAGAAATTAATAAACTTTTGGTTATTTATTAAAGGTTTTAAGATATTTAGAAAAGTATCAAGATATTCAAAAAGATCATATATGGGTTTGCTCCATCCCGGTTAGCAGTCAGCAATGTTTTATTATCATTTATAAAACAATTCAACAAAAACATACAACATCAAATAAACAAAAACAGAAGAAGTAATATATATGATTACCACCTAAAAGCATTCAATGTATATGGATGATTTATAGTATACCTTAAACAATGCCATGCGGACTTCGTGAAGTTGAGTGGTATTTTCCCGTTCTTTGACGAGTACTACTGTCAATGTTTCTTGCAAATACTCGATCTCGCACTTAGTTGGTTCATCAGGTTTTTTTTTTGTGAGTTTCTCTATTGTCTCCGTCGTAACTTTGTTGATTTCATTTTTGTTTTTTCCTTCATATCTTCTATAGTTTTTTTCAGTTCATATATTATCTTCGACTCTTTATCAATCTTTCTTTCTCTCTTTGGTCGCTTTTCTTCTCTCTTGTGCTTTTTTTGCTCTTAAGAAAGCAATGCATTAATTATATACCACTTCAAGATTTTGTGTAATGATTAGTTTTCTGTTTTCAAATAGAACCTTCTCCTGCATGCAAGCATGCACCTAATACATATGGCAATGTGTCTTGTGTTAGAAATTTGACAGATACATGGTTCTTCTCAGATCGTTGTGCATAAAACACGTATATAGACCCTCAATTCCAAAAATATTAGAATAATTTCCATGCAGTACAATCCCTACCTTTTTTAATTTTATTTATAATCCAATTTTACTTTATCCCAAAACTTTCTATAAACCATAATAGTTATATCACTTAATATTGCTTAATACAGCATAATTAAATAAAATCATGAATCGACATTGATTTATTTATTGACAGGATCTTGCAGCCTTCGAATTTTCCTTAGTAGCTATTTTTGTATAAACCGGTTGATAGAGAACTTAAGATTACTCAAATTTTTCTAAAAGACCGAAACAATAATCAACGGTAACGATTAATAAAGACCAGATTATTTGTTGCTTTGCTTCGCTTGCTAAAAAATTACTAGTATTTAGACAAATTGAAACAATACCAATGGGACTCTATATACATATACACGGATTAACAGTAAGAACAATTGAGACAAATGAGTTTACCCGTCTCGTTATAATTCTAAGTATAGTCATCATAACTTGCTGTTTCTGTGATCTTACGAAATGACAATGCTTATGCTATGAGCCGTGTCTTCATCATAGAGCGTACTCACTAGGCGACTTTTCGCGCAATTTTTATTTATGTTGACTAAAGCTTGGGGCTAGGTACAGATCACTTAGACTGTAATAAAAGAAGTTGTGTTGTCATACCAGATATGCCGTGGACATTAGAAATTATGTTGTCCAGTGCAGTGGATACGTAATCGAAAGGTGAAGATCTTCCAAGTAACAAACCTTGATGGGTGTATTAAGCTTTAGAGAGTTACCTATCAGTTAAAACAATTATACATCTGGATTAGACAAGGGAAATATTAAAACTTTTGATGAGGTATCCAACTAATTCTGTGTTAGTAACAGCGCCTACAACATCTCTAGGATTCTATAAACTCGGCTTGTTCCCTTTTACAGACTCCTAGAGACACTGTCCAGAAAATACACCCAGTTAGTGCTAAGTATGAACAGAGTACGCAGAGTGTTAATCCCAACATATACATACCTCCCGTACACTTTCTTTCTAAATTTCTAATTAAGCATTGGTTGCGGATGCGACGATGTCTCAGCGAGCAAATCCACAGCATACTTCCGCCTGTATTTTAACATATTCTCATTACAAAGCAGATTGCCATCCATCTCAACCCCCATCGCCAGGCACTCGACAAATTTAAGGGCGTATATTCCACAATCTCCAACATTGGGACTCATTAGTATAGTACCTTCAGTAGGAGTTTTAAGTTCAATGCAGTATGGAGTTGTATCGCGGTATAGGGCATTCGTGTTATCCATATCAAACATGACCCACGGAGTAATATCTGCAAATGGTTTAGCCGCCGAAAGAAGCCATTTTTTGCGGTTTCCGAACACTCATAGACAGTTACTTTCCGTTGAAGGATGGATATCACCAGCACAACCCAATGCTCGCCACGTATGTTTAAAATGCTCTATACCGTGTCGACATCTCTGCCCCAGCGTGTTTTTTTGCTACATATTCAGGAAGGTTTCCGAAGTAGTAGTCCCACGAAGCAGGAATCGTTTTCTCTCAATCCTTGTACCATTTTGGATACTCTTTCTTCCATCTATTTGTAAAATAGCTCTCCATTATTGAAATCCTAGGGGTTTCGAAATGTTCTTGTTGTTTAAACAGCCTTAGTCTGAACAAGTTCATTATTTGGTCGACGTGCTGCACAATAATAAAAAATGAAAAGCGTTAGATAGCTCAGCCTTCAACCTGCATCAAACTGCATTGGGGTCAGCCAGTTGAAAAAATAATAATGAGTGTAATTACTTTATCCCCCAGCCACCCTCTTGCTTTTAACAGGTCCTCATGGAACTCCACAAACGTTTCAGTTGATCCAGTTGGATATATGCTCCCGCCGTCGAAGTCATGGAAAACCCTACATCTATGTGGGTCAGGTTCTCCATAAACGATCTGCCAACGTATCTGCGAAATTGATCGCCAGATCATCTAATTTGGAACGGGTAACTTCTCAGCTTCTTATATGGCTTTCGCCTTCTTGATCTCTACTTGCACACTAATATGATCTTGAAAACTTTTTTCTATCTCGGATGTCGGTTTAAATGAATCCACCGATATGTCAGATGCAGAATTTAGTCATCTGCCTATACTGGGACGGGTAATATTTACTTTTCCGGAATATGTCGTGTTTGCCGGTAGCATCTCTAACCCTAACGATTCAGCCAAGGAACTCAACACATGTGTCCTTTCTGAACCTTCAAATAACCCTTGTGAGTAGGCCAAGTAATGCAAACCAGACTCGCACCCAAATTCTGCGCTCGATGCAGTGACAAGATTTATCTCGGTTTTATTCTCCGCAACTACAGTCTTCAAGCCAGTAGGCGATCCATCTGGCTCCTCAATAATACTTACATTTTCTGCCTTCGAGTCAGTCGGCGTCTCAATGGCGTCATTCTTCGCAGCCTCTGCCTTTAACAACATTTTTTCGTCAACCTCTTCCACCATGTCCAAAACTTCTTCCTCAAAGGCGTCATTCTTCGCAGCTTCTGTCTTCGACAAATTACCCGACCCGTTCTCCAGTCCTTTTTTTCCCTTCTGTAGATTCTATGCGACCATGCACGTGAAAAAAGTATTTGAATCAATACAACTTCGTAGACTCTGCCCCGGTCAGTAGAGTCTGCCCTGGTCAGTAGAAGCCTTCGGTAAGAAGACTCTACCTATCTTAAAAATGAGTGAACTATATAATTTTATTTTTCACAGTCCCAGGTATACAGTCCAATACATACCATGTATGCTGCCTCTGCACCGTGTCTTCTTTTATCCACTGTAGACTCCACGTGTTTCTGCAAGAAAACCATGTTCAAGTTCAAGGTATCTAGCTCTGTGAGTAACGAGGTATTTTATTAAGGCAGACTGTGCCGTATACAATCGTTCAAACAATGAGTTCCCCTCTCATGTATGGAACAGCAAACGTAAAACAATAAACTAAACGAAGATTTGTCGTTATAAACGGGTAATCAGAAACCAACCATCTCAGGGTTGTTGTTTTGTATGACAGATGGACCAGTACCAGGCGACTTCTTTTCTATTAGCGCCTTTAGGACGTCAGCTACAATGGCTCCGTTCTTATTAGCTTATGCTTGAACTTTCATGATTTCAGGCTGCATCTGCATTGTACTTTCATGCTGCCTTTTAAAGTAGTTTTCCCGGGCCGTGTTAAGCTGGTCAAATTTCGTCATTGTTACTTCAAATAAGGAGTTTAACAGGGACAATGGGTAGTTGATGTCCGTCACTCTGCCCCTTTCGAGTAGTCATTGCGTGGGAATTTGGTTTTACCATCTTTCCATTTCCTTTCATTCTTTTACTCTCCTGCTCTCTTTCCCGCTTTTTTTCCTTCCCTCCTTGCCGCTGTGTCCCAGGTGCATTCTCTGACACGGGCCATTGGATTTGAGATAAATGTTTCTCTTCCAGGATGTATTTCATGAGATTATCAATTTTATAATCTCCTTCCTTTTCCTCCTTCCATCGGTGACGGTCTAACGTGTTTAAAGCAGTTCTACTAAACATACGGATCACCCGCACCTACAAAAGACACTAAAGTGAATAATGTGTAGTTCTTGATTAATTTTTGCCGGTCGTAACGAAACGAAAACGTGCACCTCTATGAAGTGTGTATCGATTTTGCACAGCTTAGATTTTCCTTTGTACTTCAGAAGTTTCGGCACTGGAGGCTCTCCCGGTTCTGATGCTATAGGTGATTGATATACCTAATATTTTACCGGTTTTTATCATAATAAACATATAATTATTTATGTTTTTAGAGTCTGTATATTACTATTAGAGTCCAAGTGAGCCATTTTAGGTGCATGGACGTGGTTCTGGAGCTTGGGAAGAATCTAGAAGGTTTTTGGAGCAAATAAAGGAAACGAAGAAAAATGGAAAACAGGGAGACATAATGAAGATTTTCCATTATTTTTATGAAGACTTTCCAAAACCT
>OVAP01005351.1:0-13127 GCA_900406295.1 Aurinia saxatilis | reverse complement strand
ATATATATATATATATTTATATAATATTACTCAAGTCTCAAGTGTTTCAAACTATCCAAGTCTCAATACAAAAATGGCTTCACCAGGAAAATGTTTCCTTTTTGTGTTCTTCTGTCTAATGGTTACTTTGATTCCAAGAACGCAACCAAACAATTTTTGTTTTTCTTCTAAAAATTTAAACTATATGATATGTCAACTTAAATCAACATCAATCCGTGGTCGCGTCCCAAAGGTAAGAGTTGGATACTCTTTTGTATGAAAACAAAAAGTAATTATCTTGTGATACACACAAAAGAAAATTTCATTTACACTAACGAATTTTAGCAACGATGTATTTGAATGGACGAACATGAAACAATTAGTTAAATTATTAGGACCAGAAAACCAATACTTAGAAGAACAAATAACAAGTTATTACAACATGAAAGTGACTTAAAATCAGGAGTAAAGAGGCAAAAGGCCAGTCCACTTTAGGTTTAGGTTTGTAAGCTTGAGTAGATGTCCAATTCCGAAATGTCTTCATGGTCGTCCCTGCCTGATGATGTGACTCTCAGAGAATCTCTCTGTATGGGTTTGAGTGAGAGATTTATGATTTTCAGAGAATCTCTCTGTTTCCCAAAAATGATTTAGTAAATCTTCCAAAAAGAGAAGAAGAAAAAAACTACTACAAATAAATTTGAAAGTATATATGTATATGTGTATATCCTTTAACAAAAAAAAATGTATTTGTGTAGATAACATATTTTTATTTGAGAAAATTTGTGTGAAAAAAAAAAAAAAATCGTTATTTGAACATATGGGGTGATGACTGATGAGACTTAACCAAGTTTTTTTTTTACGTTTTCGTTCTGTTTTCTCATTGTTGTAATAGTGGATGTGTCAAAACTGGAGAGAGGAACATTGTGTTAAATTCTTGAAATGTTGCTATGAGACCCTTTCAGAAGATTGGAAAGTGATATTAGCAGAATGTATACTTCCAGAGACTCCAGACTCAACTCTCTCGACCAAACAAGTAGTCCATGTCGACTGCATTATGTTGGCTCACAATCCCGGAGGCAAAGACTTGTCCACTCTTGAAGTCTACCTTGAGTCAATGTTTGGGAAAGTTGAGAAGGTGTGATGTGAGGACGTTCAAGCTCAAGAAAGTAATCAGATAGATCGAATGGAGAGCCAAGCACATCATTAATAGCTTGTGGGGAGAAACTAACCCATTTAAATCTAACAAAGACTTTATGATAGAACGTTGATCTCTAATCCACAACCCGAACACCACAATTAGCATAAAATTCGGAGACAAGGGTTTTGTTGAATTCATGTGAGATGGAGATGCAGTTTTCGAGTCCATTGGACTCTAGAATGCCGAAGATAGATGAAGCATCAATGGATAATGGCTGCTCAACCAGAACGCCTTTACTCGCATAAAGCTAATCAAATATGACTTTGCTTTCTTCAAAGAAGAAGTCAGGATGAAATGGCTCTTACTTGAATGCTTCATGACGAAATTTGGTTCTACATTAACAAATGTCTCCTCAATCTCCTCTGTCTCGTCTGTGTCCTCTATCTCTGTTATCTCTTGTATTTCCTCAATCTCTGCCCTAGGTCGTTTGCCAAGTTGTTTCTGAGACAACTTCTCCACAGACTCTCGAAGCTCTTGCATAATTGCTTGCTCTGGAATAGTCTTGTTCGGGTGAGCTAGTCTTGAACTTCGACGACGACTTGAACTTCGACACTTTAGAGACTTTGAGGAAGACGAAGACAGATCCGGCTTGCATGTCTTCTTTGAACGCCTTGCGTAAGTTGTACGAACTAGCGGATCATCATCTGGATTTGGCAAGATAATAACCCCCTCCTCAAACTCTTTTTGTAACAAAAAAGGAAGAAATGATCGATAGAGAACGATGGCGATGGAATCTGGATTTGATAAAGGTTGAGTTTGTGATTCCATCAACAAATTTTAGCTGGAAACAAAGACAATAAATAATTTGGTCTCGAAACAAAGATTTGTGTTTTGGAATTCAGTTTTGACAGAGGTAAGGAACAAAGGTTTTGACAGAAATTAGCAAACCCGTTTAGCCCGCAGGTCGGTCAGTCTACTCGTATATATTAGCGGGGCGAGTCCGGGCTGTGATTTGGTGGACCGCGGATCTAAACGGGCCGGCCCGCAAAATCCGCAAAATACAACAAACCCGTGGCGGACGGCCCAAACGGGTGCGGGCCAGCCCGTTTGACAACTTTAGTTAATAATGATTTCAACTATATAGCCTTAATTAAAATATCTAGTTTACACATGCCCTGAATAATTCAAACTGTGATTCTCTGATGCATTACCTTAGTTCGTAACGCTTTTTATTATTGTTTTATCTCACATTTTATTCTGTTTTAGCATTTGCAAGCATCAATCTATCGAACGCATTATCTGCAATCTACTGAAAGAAGCATTCATTGATCGATCAGTTCACATTGTCGATCGATTCAAACCAATATATCTCATACTTGTTGCTTAGCTCGAGTGAACTTTGATGTGCTACTGCGAGACATGTGCGCTTGCAGAAGCTACTTTAGGTGAAAACTAAATCTCCATAACATTGGTTGGACGCTTCAATGTCCTAGAGATCTTCCCTATAATGCAATCATCATTTCATCGGATTATCAAGCTGCTTTCATGCTGGCCAAAGTATAAATATTTGCTGCATAGTATTCAACATCTTGCTAAGAATTTCGAGTATATGAGTTTTGAGATTTCTGATCCTAAAGCTAATTTAATGGCTCGAGAAATTGCCAAAAGTATGTTACGCATAGATGTTTTCAATCTTATCTCGTTATGGGGGGACCATTATGATTACAAAATCGCTTAATCCAGGAGATTACAATTAACATCCAGAAGGTTTTATGATATAGTGTGTGGTTCTCTCGATATCTTTTTTGGATTATATTCTTTAGCAATGAATAATAGAGCTCTTAATAATATCCTGTTCTATTTTTTTAGAAAAACCTTTTTATTTTATTTTATAAATTTTTAGGTACCTAAACCCAAATCAAATCCGATTTAAAAATTGAAAAAAATTCGAACGAATTCTATAACACTAAACCCAGAAATCTGAATACCCAAAATCCGAATAAACTGTCTCGAATCCGAACAGGACCCGTAGTCCCATGCCTATTTTATTTTGTATCCTGTAAGATTTATTTATTTATTCTGTATCAATTTTTTTCCAGTTACCCTCAAGTTACATAACCACGAGGGCCCAGATAAAAAATACAATGAGGCCCAAGTAATAGAAGGAGGGCTACGTGTCAAATAACCGTGTTCATCACAACTTGCCCACACCGCCGCTTGGATCTCCTCTTCGACCGACCTTCGCCGGCAATCCCTGAATCCATCTTCATATAAACACCCGACCAAACCATTTTCCAAATTCATTTCTAGTTTCTTCTCACTTTGGAACATTTACTAAATTATTCTTACAAAAACAGAGAGATCCTCTGGAAAAACCAGACATTAATCTGTCTGTCTGAAACCCAAACATACCTAGAGATGTCGAATTCCGAAGAGTCTCCATGTTCGTTTCGTTTATTGTCTCTACCTGATGACGTAGTCCTAAATTGTTTATCTCGAGTCTCGAAATTGGACTATGCAGCCTTATCTCTCGTCTCTAGAAGTTACCGCTCTCGAATGACTTCTCCTTATGATCTCTACAAGACACGATCTCTAATGGGTTGCACAGAAACATACACATACGTATGCTTACGTGCCCCTCAAGAAAGAAACCCTCGTTGGTACATTCTTCGTTGTACAGAAACCTCTCGTGATCTGATTCCTATCCCTACCCTTCCCTCTCAACGCTCAGAAGGATGCTCTTTTGTGGTGTTTGATTGGGGAATATATGTGATCGGTGGGTTTATAAACCCGAAGAAGCGTAGTTCCGAGGTCTGGCTCTTTGATTGTAGGACTCACACTTGGAGTCGAGTCCCTTCCATGGGAGTGGCTCGAGCTAATGCAGCTACTGGTGTTGTTGAAGGGAAGATTTATGTTTTAGGAGGTTTTAAGGTCGATGATGAAGAGACCTTGAGCTATGGAGAGGTGTTTGATCCCAAGACTCAAACTTGGGAGTCTTTGAATGCTGAGAAGGGAGTCAATGAGTATCTTCATATCAAAGATAGTGTGGCGTGGGATCGAAAGGTTTATGCAATAGGTATAGTGGGTAAAAGCTTATACTACTCGACGAGTACAGGTGATTGGGGAAGAGGGAATCGTCTCTATGACGCAGGTCGAAGAGATTGGTGTGTGATTGATAAATTACTCTTCTCTGCTAATAAATTTGGGGCTATTGCTTGGTGTGAGCCGGAGGAGCTGGAGCTGGAGTTGCGTGAACCAATGGTTTTAGTAACGAAAAATGTAAAGGGTTTGGAGTTTCTCAAGGAGAGGCTCTCTAGTTCTAGGCTTATCCAGTTTGATCAAATTCATTTGGCTATTTGGCACCAATTTAAGATCAGGTATGGTGGAGAAGGCGAGTTTGAAGACAAATTTCCCGGGTTCAGACTCAACAAATGTGGTGGGAACATTGTGCTCTACTGGGACGTCGTCGTCGAGGGGAATCGTCTTGAGATTTGGTGTGCGGAGATCTCCTTGGAGAGACAAGGAAGCGAGATTTGGGGCAATGTAGTGCGGATGAATGCTGTCATGACCGTTGATCCTTTCGTGGATCACTACAAAGTTTTGTACTCTGCTTCTGTCCTTATTTAACTATTTATGTTTTGTAAATCAAAAGCCAAAAACTTGAAAAAATCGAAAAAGAACAATGGAGATGAATATCCTTTTGTATAGGATTTCTTTATTAATCGTACGTATTAATCTTACAAACCTAAAATACATATATACACAGCTCGATGACCCATTGTTCAAGACCTATTTATGAGGATTGACCTTTTGCCACAGTAGACATTATGATTGTTCACAATGTTGTAATAACTTGTTATTTGTTCTTTTAGGAATTGGTTTTCCGGTTCTAATAATTTAACTAATTGTTTCATGTTTGTTAGTGTAGATGATTTTTCTTTCCGTGTACTGTATCACAAGGTAATTACTCTCTGTTTCCACACAAAAGAGTATCCAGCTTCCATGTTAGATTAGATCAAAACGTTCTTTTGAGTATCTAAAATATTAAGAAGCAAGCATGCAATATGTGTGTGCTGTATGTATGTTTCTTTAGCTTACTTTTAAGTGAACCCCAGAGAGAGATATGGTCTAGAGAGGTTGGGAGATTGGTTAAGTCGGTGATAAATGCCTTTAGACCTGTATAGTCCAAAAATTGTAATAAAAAGCTATAAGAATATATTACATCCCACGTCGGTAAGTTTTAGTATCGATGTTCAATATATAAGAGGTTTAAACAGTTCTATACATTGTCAACTAGTGGTGAGACAAGCTCATGTATCTCGATATGGTAATGAGGGCCGTTGCGATCAGAAGCTGGAGGCCCGTCTCTGTTAAGAGATATACATGCCAAAGTTCTCATCACCCCCACTTAAGAGCTAGGACAAATAGATGATAACTTGGGAGTCAAGATATATTTATTGAACCGGATTAAACCAGAATTAAGTAATTAAGTATTAATTGTTTAGTGATTGTGACACCAATTCGAACCTAGGCGAACTGGTAGTGACTCCGCATGCATAGTGAGACACACCAGGGTTCGAGCAACAGATTGGTACCCGAAATATAAAGAGTAGGAAACTATTTCCTCTCTGGCCCATGAGATCATCTCATAGGGGAAAGCCTAAAGTAAACAGAGGATTCGTGCGAACACATAATTCCACACATTCCACACAGATTCGAATCTGTGCGGTTCGGGATGTCTGTCCAGAGAACATGCTTACCACTACTTGAGATGGCGATTTGAGGTAATCTAAATTACCTCTCTTTTGTTTTTTATTCTTTCTGTATAAAGTATAAACAACCTCATATGCTATATTATATAACAAGACAAGCTCATAATGTTGATTTATTTCATGTGGGCAGTCTAATATCCAAGATCCTATTTTAATTCCTGGAGCTTGATACCCTTTTCCGAATCAAGTTAGGCATGTTTGGTAATGGTTCTTTTGAGGGTGTGCATCCGTTTCACCTTCAAATAATCGAATCATTTAAAGGGGATCACACTCAAGGAGAGAGCTTGGCATTATTAAGCTAACAGCTCTGTGTTTCGGCATGTTATGGGGATTGTTAATGCGTATGAACGAGTATTAAAGCCTTGCGATGATAATGCTGATAAAGCAGCCATTGTTGATGCTTTTTTCTGACGTCTTCACTTGCAGAAACTCGAGGAAAGAGTAGAGGCGGCTTTCTGTGTGCTTTTTTTTATTCTACTTTCTTTTGGTGAAAGATGAAGACCATTCTTAGTCCTTGTAGAGTATGCCTATGCAAATTCGTTCGGGATCTCGTCTGTTTCTCCTAGGCATGGTAATGCTAGTGTACATAAGTGCCAAGGATTTAGCTTACTTTGTATTACGACTTTGGGTCTATAACTCTATATGGGGACTAAAACGGGCTTTTATAGACCCAAAATCGTAATAAAAAATCTATAAGAATATATTACATCCCACATCGGTAAGTTTTAGAATTGTCATTCAATATATAAATGGTGTAAACAGATAATTACATTGTCGACTGGTGTTGAGACAGAAGTGTATATATGTCAATATGGTAATGAGGGCCGTAGTGGTTCCAGTCCGTAAAGGTATAAAAATACCGAGCTTCTCATAACCCGGTCGACATTTTTGAAGGATGCATGACCAAAGGACTTGGTGAATACTGAAATTGAACAAGATTTTAGTTAAACTACGACACTATGTACCCCGCGAGGTATTCAGTTCGGTTTGGTATTTTGGGTATGTGAAAATAATACCAAAACTTTTACGGTTCAGATAGTTAAATTTTGGTTCAGTTCGTGTAATAAAAAAGTTGTGATGAATTTTCTGGTAATTTTAGTTTCCTTTTACGTTAATTTGGGTTAGTTTCGTTAATTTAGATATTGATTAGTTATGAATTTTTGTTTATTTTTATTAAAAATCCAATTTTGAATAATATCCGAGATTCTATGAAATTGGTTTATTTTTGGATAATTTCGGATATTTCGGCTAGTATTCATTTGATTCAGTTTGATTCGGGAATCATTTTTTAAAAATAAAAATAGTTTGGGTCATTTAGTTTTTCTAGTTCAGTTTAGTTAGGATATTTTTAGATTGATTTAGGTTCGGTTTTCCGGGTCTGGGTATTTTACTCAAGTATACATGTCCAAAGCCCAAAAACTTCAAATTGTAGACCCAGTTCAAAGCCCACGGTCATACAAAAAAAACTTGATAATTTCCATCAAAGTAAAAATTAAAAATTTAGTGATACTCAAAGCTCGCCGACGAGAAGCCACAAATGGCCGCCGCGAAATCTCTGCAACCAAGAATCTTCATCTCTTCTTTCCTCAGTGACAACTCTCTTCGTTCAACACAACCTCTTCTTCATCTCTTTCGTTTCAATTCAGGTTTCTTCTTCTTCTTCTTCTTCTTTCTTCTACTAGTTTCAATCCTTTAAGTATGTTACTTGAGCAAAAAATTACAATAAAGGTCAAGACTTTAGAGTTCCCATATTGCTATTTTGATTCCAGTTGAGTTTCTGAAGAGTTTAAGCAAAACCCATGAAAAGAACAGAGCAAATTTGATTGTGGGTTTTATTCAATTTTACAGGAAGTAGACATGTTTCAATGCAGTTATCAAGAACGTTTTCTGGATTAACCAATCTTCTGTTTAACAGAAGGTAGTAAGTTTCTATGTGGAGCTCTGTTTTAGTAGCAGAGTATTTTGTGTGTGTATTTAACTTTGTTTTGGTGTGGCTATAGAAATGTAGATGAAGTTATTGATGGGAAGAGGAAACGGTTGAGACCGGGGAATGTATCTCCTCGTCGTCCTGTTCCGGACCATATTGTGAAACCTCCTTATGTTGGTGATACTATTAAAGTTCCTGGGATCTCTAGTGGGCTTGAGATTCATGATAAGAAAGGGATAGAGTGTATGAGAGCTGCTGGGAGACTTGCTGCTCAGGTTCGGGAGTACGCGGGGACTTTGGTTAAGGTAGGAGAAGGTTTGGTATTTTTTGTTCACTTTGAAGTGTTGTAATAACTTTTTGTTTCTCTTTGGCAGCCAGGTGTAACTACTGATGAAATCGATGAAGCAGTTCATAATATGATTATTGAGAATGGAGCTTATCCTTCGCCTCTTGGTTACGGAGGTTTCCCGAAAAGTGTTTGTACATCTGTGAATGAATGTATTTGCCATGGAATACCAGATTCACGACCTCTTGAGGTGTGTTTTTGGTTTTGGTTACATAGAGCAGAGTTTTTATGCTCTTCTACTTTGTGAATTCTAAGTATTTGTTCTCTCCTTTTGCAGGATGGAGATATAATCAACATCGATGTCACAGTTTACTTGAATGTAAGTTCTCTTCTTTTGCATATTTTCTGATCCTTTACGAGTTAAACAAGTTGGCTTTACTCTATACTTTGGATGCTTCTGTCGATGCAGGGTCATCATGGTGATACTTCAGCAACTTTCTTCTGTGGAGATGTTGATGAGAAAGCTAAAAAGCTAGTCCAGGTATAATGTTGCGCCTAATCATTTCTACAAAAAGTCCTGTTTCTGATTTGGTTCAGTGAGCTTTATACTTGGAATGCGTTTAGGTGACAAAAGAGTCTCTAGACAAAGCAATATCGATATGTGGACCTGGAGTTGAGTACAAGAAAATCGGCAAAATCATTCAGTAAGAGACCTATATCTTCGAGCAATTAGTCCTTTATTCATGAGTTTCCCATCCTCATTGAACAAAATCAAATGTTTTTGAAGTGATCATGCAGATAAACATAAATATGGAGTTGTTAGACAATTCGTAGGCCATGGTGTTGGACGTGTCTTCCATGCTGATCCAGTAGTTCTACACTTCCGTAAGTTTTGTCCTATACTCGATATCAAATTGCTTTTTGACCATTAGCATAGTTTCTAAACTTATTCTTCACAGGGAACAATGAAGCTGGACATATGGTATTGAATCAAACCTTCACCATAGAACCAATGCTTACGATTGGAAGCAGAAACCCGGTAATGTGGGACGATAATTGGACCGTGGTAACAGAAGATGCAAGCCTCTCTGCGCAGTTCGAGCATACGATTCTTATTACCAAAGATGGAGCTGAGATTCTAACCAAATGCTAGAAGCTATATTTAAATTGGTCTCACATTGATCTTGTTTTGGGTATAAAAACTCAAAGCCAAACGGTATGTAAGAATTACATTCATACTCAAATATTCTTTTTGCTCACAAAGCACAATAGTCACACAAACATATGTACAAAAATATTTTTAGGAGATCTTTGATTATGTGAGTCTCCTTTCTTCAGATTGAAGCATTGCAAATAGTCACACAAATATGTACAAAACAGGACTTTTTGGGGACAAGAAACAATCATATCTTGAGTTTCGGAGATTTTGATTCTCTGAGTCTCTTTTCTTCAGACAGAACCTTTGCAAACCTGTGATTAATTAATAGTAATTTACAGATTAGCACTACTAAGTAATAAAACAGTATTGTTCTTATTAAAAAACTTGTGAAACCTTTTGAGAGCTTCTTCATTGGTTGTGTGATCTGAAATAGGTTCGTATTTGCCAGTTTCAAGATTAACACGAGAGACTCTTTTCTTCAATAAAGCTTCACCAACTTCAACTAGACCTTTCATGTTCTTTTCTGTCGATAAATCCACTGAACCTAAGTCACCCTTTAAGGTATCGTCCTGCAAACAATAATAAAATGTAACAAGTAAAAAAATCAGTAAATTATTTGACAATTTGAGTCAATCACTAGCAATATTATTTAATTATTAATTTTGGGATTATTGTTTCGTACAAGAAAATACCATATAGACAGACTTTTACAAGATATCATGATTCTTTAGCATTTGTTTGGTTTACCTTATCATATTAGCGAAAAAGGTCTAAGTTTTGAACACTTCAAATAATGATAAGAAAATGTTTAGATAAGCTTCTAATTCTAGTTCAGAAATCTAAATTTGAACAATCCAAAGTATAAAACACAAATAAAGTAATGATATTCGACAACCATAAAGTTTCACATTACACCAATTTGGTCCAACTGATAGATAATTTCTTGTAAATGTAGATAATATATGCAAATCACCAAATTCAATAACCATAGTCAAAAGAATATGAAATTGGAGGTTGAAACTTACATCGATACGTAGATAGTTCTTCTCGGAACGAAGAGCTTGAAAGACAACAGAGCTTTGGTAATCAACCATGTCTTGAATAGCTTCACTGTAACAATCAAGAATTGGAGTTGAACCATTATGAAACATCCAACTCATCAGTCCCCATTTCGACACCATTTCCGCATTATACTTCTCTTGGTTCCTTATCGAACCTGTCCCGAGTGATATCACAACAAACCTTGTATAATCCAATGGACTTATATGTCCCATTGCTGGATTCTTCTTTATAATCTGTTTTGTCACTTCCGCAATCGCACATAACGTCTAACAAAAAGAGGGGGGAAAAAAACATCATATGATGGATCCATGATTATCGAATTAGAGTTTAGGGTTTAGGGTTTTGAATATACCGGGTTATTGGCAGCGATACCACCATCAACGAGGTTAAACTCATGTTTCTTTCCTTGGTTGTCTTCATTGGTAAATCGATGAGCCGGGAAGTAAGTTGGTGCGGCTGCTGTGCTTATGCATATATCTGATAGTTTCGCGTCAAGAGCCCTATTATTCGCCGCCTGTATATTATGACATTGGATCATTTCTCAAGATCCGTGATGCGATTACGCGAATATATATGTATACGGACTGATATTGGTAGTACCTCATAAGTGGAGAAAATAACAGGTTGGAGTTTCTTGATGTCGAAGCAAGGTATGACTACGTTTGTCAAAGATTCATTTAGTTTCGTGTCTCCCAAGAAACCTTTGATTAGGTCACTTAGGTACTTCCCATTGTACTTTGGTCCTCGTACTAATCTCACCATGATTTTACCCCAGGCACACAATATCCCTCTGCACATTAAAAATTAATCCCAAAGTGCTCAAACTCTAAATCAGATTAAACACTAAAATTTGTTTAGACGCATACCGTGGCTGTGGGAAGATTGTAGGAGAATATTTGAGATAAAAGGGGACAATGTCTTTAGCCGCAAACAAAGGGCGGTTGCGACCGCGGCTGTGACCATCGTGTTTGTCCTGTGCGGTTAACATTGCTGCTATTAGACCTCCGGTACTAGTCCCCGTGATGACATCAAAATAATCCACAAGCCTTGCCTCTTCACCATCCAATTCCTGTCACACGTAACATTTACAAAATTTACATTGAAGTTGTACATCTTTTGTTCAGAGAACTGTAAATACATATTTAAGTTTTCTGATTAGACCACAAAGTTAAACATTCCTCTAGTTAACTTCTTACAATACAACTAACTACAGAAAAAAAGAAGAAGAAGTTTTATACAACATGTAGGCAAGTAAACGAGATTTTCATGTTTTGAAAAGAAAAGAAAAAAATGTCATCAAAACTATTTTTAAAAATGTACACGAAACGAAGTCTCTGTTTGTTGTATGAAAACGTTTTCTCTGTCATATAACACTACATTCTTTCTATAAAATCAACAAATACAATTCATATAAATTCCACAAAATTATTTCCAAAAGATCTTAACAAAGCTTGTTGTTCAAGAAGTATACCTGAAGTTGTGATTCGAGGTAAGCCAAGATGGTACCAGGAATGATCCCACGGATCCCACCACCATCGATGCTAAGTATAGTAACCATATGTCCATACGAAGGAGGAAGACAAGAGAGTCTTCTCTCGTGTAGACCACCACCCAAAGAAATCTCTGATATTCCATTCGAATCCATGCTTATTAACTCTTCTCCTTTCTATTATTGTAACTCCAATGATCCAAGCTTATTATGTCTAAGAGTGATTAATTGATCAAGATGGAGATGGTCATAAAAGTGATGAAACTTACTTATAAACTTACACGCATATTTATAGAGAGAGATGTATATATGTGTTAGGTAAGCTAGTGTATGTACATTATAAACAAATACATCAGATAAGTGTTGGATTTTGTTCTAAATCTAGCTAATGGAGAGGTTTCTTCATTTGGATTTCGTGTCCATCACTCTCACGCCTTTCTTACACTTACGGTTACCTTTAATAGTTTATAAACATGTCATGTTACACACATACCTCTATTTTATCAAAAGTCCAGGGGACATGTGTTTTTTGACAAAGAAAATAAAAACAATTAATAGACTTACATGCACACCAATTAGGATCAAAAGTCACCTGAACATATTTATAAGTATAATTTTTTTTATTAATATATTAGATTAATTAGAAGACTATACGTACCAACATTTTCATCTTTTGTGGGTATGTCCTCAATGTTCAGAAATTTTGAATACTAACCTGAAGTTAGTGAATTTTTGTTTTTTTTTGGGGAATTTTAATCCTGTTTTAAAAATACATATATGAGATATAGTATTGGCAAAACTAAAATCGCACAACTAGTGAGGTTCGTTGAAAAATGAATGAGATCGTCCAAAAAAGTATTTACGTATATGTAGAGACAACAAGAACCATACTTCTAAGCAAATGTAAGGATTACTGCAATAAAAGTGGCCTAAATTATGGGTTTGGCATAGTTACGTACGGTTAGTCTACAAGACCATACCGTTTCACTGATCAACCATAATCTCTTTTAGACTTTTACCACATTTTTTATGAAACAACATACGTACAAGATATTGATGTAACTGTGATTCGTGCATTTACATAAAAAGAAAGAAAGAAAGAAAGACTTGTAAGTTGTAACCATCACAAGTAACATTTTTAGGTAGGATAAGATTTAAACTCGTACTTGACCAAAATACTTTCATGAATATGTTAAATTAGGTAACGGGAAAACTTCTACTTATATGCAAAAACTTTAACCTAACAGGTAGTTTTATTCATAACAACTAGGGGTGGGCGTTCGGATACCCGTTCGGGTTCGGTTCGGGTTTTTCG
>OVAP01005350.1:0-13129 GCA_900406295.1 Aurinia saxatilis | reverse complement strand
TTTTATCCCCATTGAATTTAAATAAGTAGAAAATTTGTAAAACCCACAAAAATCCAATTGTATTTGACTTAGCTTAATAAGATAGTTTAATAAGACATAGTGTAGAAGATGGGACTTGTGGATTCGATCCGTCACTACTGCATTGATACATTGTAGTTGTCACGGTCTTACTTAGTAAAAGAACAACTTATTACATCTTCACCAGGAACAATTAACTCCACTTCTTCGGAGATATGATAACTTCTTCGGAGATCATCAAGTCTCTTCTCCATACACGAAGACCTCCCATCTCTATAGATAATTGGTCTCTCTCCTCGCTTACAGCGAATCGGTCTTTTTCTACTTGACTTCACTTTGATTGCCTACTCCGTGTCAGCTAGAGGACCGTATCCATGTTGGTATTCTTCAAGCTCCACTTTCATTAAGTCCACTCTCAGATCCGACAAGGACTTCATCGGATAGGTTACTTCGTCTTGATTCCCGGATGGCCCCTCGCCTCTATACGCCGAGCAATACTCCTCGCCATCACCGTCGGAACTCTCTTCGCTACAAATCCTAGATGATACCTCGCCTCTATCCGATGAACTACCTTCACTGCTGTCATTTCCAGATCCCTCTTCACCATCATCTCCAGGCCCCTCTTCGCCATCATCTCTATATCCCTATACACCATCATCTCCAGATCCCTCTTCACCGTCATCCACGACGATCTCTTTGCTGTTTCCGAGTTTTGGCATTTCCGCCATAATGGTAGTGCACCTCATTGAAGGTCTCTGCGTCTTCACTCCGCCCACTCGGGTCGGTAGATTTACCATCTAGCATTCGCCCCTAGTCAAAGAGGTCATCGAATGATTCCGAAGATGACATCGCTCGCGAGTGACTTGAGTTTGGGTTCAGAAATCAACAATGAAAAAANTCGCGAGTGACTTGAGTTTGGGTTCAGAAATCAACAATGAAAAAAGAAGTTTAGAACAAAAAGGACGAAGAGAGGACGACGGCGAAGAAGTCGCCGGAATCGCCAGAAGCCTTTTTACGGCGAAAAAAAAAAAAAATCTTGAAGATTCACCGGAACTATACCCTATCTACGGTGGTTCTAACTAAGCAAACGAAGAACCCTAATTTCAAATGAAGAACAGATAAGAGAGAGAACAGAGCATACCTTGGGATGAACTGAACTTCTCGTTTCCGAATTCTCCTGGAGAGGACTGAAATGAGAAAAAGAGGAGATTCGTGGATTATATAGCCGGGTAAGAGCATTAGAGAGGCATGCCTCGGGAATCTCGACAAATTGCCTTGGGAATATGCGAAAGGGACTGTTTACACCCCTTCTCTTAATAATAACACCATCATTCAGAACAAAGGTGGCCCTTCGCATACACGCACGCGTACAAGGAATACACTCTTCTCATACATGTGTGACAAGCACCCTTTTTAATCATAACAGGCTCTTCGCCTTCAAACATAGAAGGCTCTTCGCCTATAATCGCAACAGGCTCTTTGCCGTCACACACAGAAGTCTCTTCGCCTTCAAACATAGAAGGCTCTTCGCCTATAAACATGACATGCACTTCGCCTATAAACACGACAGGCACCTCGCCTCTAAACATAGTAGGCACTGTGCCTATAAGCATAACGCGCTCCTCGCCCACAAGTGTGCCAATCTCCTCGACTTTACCAAATAATCTTGTCCACTTCGCCGATATCTACGACAAATTAGTTTGACCATGCAATGTTGCTATATAGCCCCAATGCTGAATAATTAGCATTGAAACACTGGGGGGCTAACTGTGCGGGTCAAATATCCCCACATGACAAACTAATGATTGATTTGAAGGCTCCTCGAATTCTAGCATGTCCCGCAACCGCGAGGCTGTCTGACCATGACCTCGTCATTTAGTATGGTATTAAGTGCGAGGTTGTTAGACGAACAACGACATCTCGCGACTATGGAGCCCTCTAACTGCGAGGTCATGAAATGGCAACCTCGCCGTTATAAGTGATATATTGCGTTTTTAACTCATTCTAACCTTGGTTTTCAACTGTTTTTCGAGTCTTTTAGTGTCGTTTTAGAGTCTTAACAGGAGCAAACATGTGGAGAGTAGATTTGAGCTTCAAGGTGGAATTGTGAGACAAAAAGGTGAAGAATTTGTGGAAAATAGCATGGATCGATCGATCCACACGTAGATCGATCGATCCTCACTTGGATCGATCGATCCCTACGTGATCGATTGATCCATGATCACTCAACACCCGCGAGACACATATAGATCGAGCTGCAAGCAAGGAACGATCGNGAGGAACGATCGATCTGAGCATGGATCAATCGATCGGTTGCCTGCGAGCACCATTTTTGGAAACTCGAATCAGATAAATCCTTACCTTATTTGAGAAGATTACACACGTTTTTGCTGCCCTATATAAAGGGTCTGAGCCCCAGAAAACCTAGAACACGTTTTCCTTTTTATTTCTTAGATCCAAAACACTTTTGTTTCATTTTGTTCTTCATTTTGCTTCTTTATTCTTGAGATTTCCCTGAGGGGCTTGCATCTTCTTGTCTTTTCATCCATTTGATACTGCTGAGAAGTGTTCTTAAACCCTTGTAGTTCTTAAATTTCATTTTTATATTGAGTATTATTCAGTTTTTAAGTTTTGATTCATGTCTCTCTATTTACATTGCTATATTGTCTTTATAATGATGTGTGAGTAGTTAGGTTGTTATATTTAGGGGAATCATGGTTAGATAAGCTTTTAGCTGGATGAAAATAGGTTAGTCATTAGAATAGTTTCCTCCTTGTGGTGCCTTAATGCTTAGACTAGCTTGATCACCTAGTTTATGATCATAGGAACTCCTATTAAACGAAAGTATAATAGATTTCTTGACAGCCCATTTAGGAGAGCAAAATGTCCTTAGCCAACGAGAGTTGATGCTAAGGCATTTCGTGAACATATTAAACCAGCACTAGAAATTCTCTTAGTTTAATTAAACCCAAATGAGAGTTTAGGTGTTTATTTTGCTAAGAGAAATAATTGGTACCACAAAAGTGGACCAATTTAGAATTTTGTTTAAGTTGAAGTTTGTGCGGTTTAGAACCTGAATAGTCATCCAATTAATTCATTTTTCTACCACTGATGTCCCCTAAGTCTAGCATTTTATCCCCATTTGAATTTAAACAAGTAGAAAATTTGTAAAATCAGCAAAAATCCAGTTGCATTCAATTTAGCTTGATAAAATAGTTTAGTAAGACATAGTGTAGAAGCTGGGACTTGTGGATTCGACCCTTCACTACTGCATTGATACATTGTAGTTGTCGAGGTCTTAATTAGTAAAATAAACAACTTGTTAATAAGTGATCCTACACGCGAGGTCGCATGTGACCTCGCGATCACTTAACGCTACACGCGCGGAGACATCGTGCCCACCAAATGGCGAAGTCATTATTTAGTCATTACTTGGGCCTAGGTGCGAGGTAAGCTCAGATCCATAAGATCAATCAGGGACAAGGCCCTGAAAGGATAATAGCTAACCGACTGCAAGGGAAAGGAAAGGGCGAGGAGAATGGAAATACGAGAAGATCTAGGAAGTTTAACTTATCTCTAAGTTGGCATAATCTTGAATAAATATTTTGCTGGGTCAAACTGGATTATGATCTCTTTCTAGCTTAAGAACCCTAAAAGTTTGACGCTACAAAAGACTTTTTCATACAATATCAATAAAGCAACCTCTTGCTAGATACTTCGCATTTGTGTTAAGCTCTTTGTTTCGAGTTCCTCATCAAGAACCTAAAATAAATAGTGATTGTGTGATTTTACCCACACAATCAAAGCCGATTTTATAAAACTAGAATCAGAATTTTTGAAAATCCGAATTATTTTAAAAAATTCAAAAACACCAAAAATAAGTAAAATAAATAGTATAGATAATAGAAAACTCACAAGTGGGTTGCCTCCCACCAAGCGTTTAATCTTTAGTCTCTAGCCTGACAATTGTGTGGACGGTGACTCGTGGTGGATCGTATAAGAACCTTTCAAATTTTTCCTTCGCTTCTAGCACACCACCATTCACTTGCCATGATGAAACTTGAGGGAAGAACACCATTGTAGCATTCAACCAATCCTTGATAACATCATCTCTCATGTCTCTTAGCTCATTTGGAATGACAATGTTGATCGTAGCAATTGGCTTGGAAAATCGAACATGCTTTGCCTTCGAGGATTTGGCCACTGGTGGAGTACCTTTGATGACTGTTTGGATTGCCATTAGAGCATCTGTAGGAGCTGAAGTTGGCTTCTCATCATGTTCAATGGCTGTGCAAGAGGTTCCTCCATTAGGGTGAAAGTGATAGAAGACCTTTATGTTGATCTTGGATAAGAAAACTCGTTGGTGCAGATAGTCCATAAAAGCTCCAACGGTGGCAAGGAATGAAGAACCGAGGATCAAAGGTCCACTGATGCTTCATTGATATTCATAATGTAGAAATCAGCAGGCACTAGACAATCTCCAAGTTGAAGCATCACATGTGGAACAAAGCGTTTAGCAGTTACCGTCGAAGAATCCACCAAGATGATTGATTGCTTGGAAATACGTTGGCATGATAGACCGAGTCTTCGAGAGACAGCTTGCGACATCACATTCACAGTAGCACATGTATCACATAAAGAATCTTTCATCTTGAGGCCATTAATCGAACAGTCGAACATGAATCTTCCCGGGCTGTCCATCTTATTAAGCGTCTTAAGTGTGGGTGGAGAGTGTTCTGTTTTGGCAATCTTCATCAGACAAACGTTGATTGCATTAACCTCTTTAAGTACCATTTGAACACCGTCTTCAATGCTGATACCAGACAAGCTCAATTGCTTGATGAAACCCTTTATTGCCGGTGAGTTCTTAATGAAACTATAGGAAGGAAACTCTTTGATCACATTCCTTAAGATGACTTGCCTTTTAGCTTCACTCTCCTTCTTGATTTGTTTCTCAGACTTCCTAAGAGGCACTGGATAGAGGACATGGGGGTGACAGATGCTTTCATATGTCAAAACGGCTGGATTTGAGAAAGTTGACTCTGTTCCGTCGGGGTGTCGATCGACACTCTCTGTGGTGTCGATCGACACCAAGCCATTTGGATCAGCTTCCCGAGTTGTGTCGAGCTCGTGTCGAGAGGAGCTCGACAGACGTCCGTGTTGTGCCTCGAAACGTGACGGTGTCGATCGACACTGTCCAAGGTGTCGTCGACACCGTGTTCTGAAACAGACGAGGAAGGTGTTTATCCCGAAAGGTGTCGATCGACATTGCACTGTATCGCAGGTAGAACTTCTTCGTCTTCTTCAAATTCTTCAGTCAGCTCTCCATCATCTTCAGTCAGCTCCTCATCGTAATGAAAAATTGATTCATATTTGTCTTCATCCACGCGGACTGTATTGACAAAGGCCTTGGGGTTTTGGTCCGTCTTTGCTGGAAGGAGACCTTCTTGCCTTCAAATTGTCTCGGTCATTTGAGCTACTTGGAGGTCTGTTTTCTTTTGATGTGCAGCCAGCTGCTCGTACTTCCCATTAAGATTAGTGTACAGATCGTCAAGCTTCCCATTGAATCCTATACTCATCTTTTGCTGGCCTTCAAGTATATGATCGAGCATGGACTCTATCTTATTATATTGCGGTGGTGGTGATTGATAAGCATTGTTCCCATAGGTTCTCCCTTGATTAAGGCCATGATGTGGCTGTTGGTAAGAGTTGGAGAATGGTTTGGTGTAGGCCGGCTTGTTGTTGTATTGAAATTTTTGCCCGTAAATTCCTCCTACAAAATTCACATCCTCCTCTTGTTCCTCTTCTTCAACTGCATCTATATCAGCAAAGTGGACACTCTTCTTGGTATACTTGAACAGTAGATCAAGCTTCTTCTCTATCTTGTCGAATCGTTTGCTATTAATGATGTTTACATCTCTTCTTTTCTCCAAATTCTGACCATAGCTTGCATTGCTGGTTGCCACATTATCAATCAACTCATTAGCTTCCTCAATTGTGTTAGTCATGAAGTTACCTCGACTAGCAAAATTCAAGATGTTCTGGAACTTCTCAATGATGTCTCTGAAAAGATATTCAACAGGGTCACATCATTGAAGTCGTGGTGAGGACAATCCCTCGTGTATTCTTTAAATCGCTCCACCGCTTCATAGAATGATTCAGTTGGTCCTTGCTGAAATCCTGCGATCTTGTTCTTAAGTTGGTTTGATCTTCCTTTGGTGTAGAAGTGAGCAAGGAAGGCTGCCTTAGCTTCATCCCAATTTGAGAGTGAACCAGCTGGAAGAGCATTGAACCATCTTAAAGCCTTTTCAGCTAAAGAGAACTGAAACAGCTTGCACACCATATAGTCATCTAGTACTCCATCTCCTCCGGTGGTGCTGCAAATGTCTTCAAAAGTCTCCAAGTGTTTCATAGGATGTTGACTAGCATGACCATGAAACTGATTTTGCTTCACCAAAGCGATCACTTGAGGGTGAATGGTGAAGGCTCGGTTTGTAAGAACCGGCAAGACTATTGGAGAGCAATTGGAGATGAAGGAATTGGGAGCATCGTAGTCACCTAGAGTGACACGTGGTGGTTGGGTCTTGTTTTTGTTCTTATCATTTCCTGGCATTTTTTTTATCTGAAATACAAAGAATAAAAAGAACTAGTTAGTAATAAAAATAAAATAGAACCAAAAATAACAAGCAATAAAATCCTAAAAATAAACTAGGACTCTAGAACTAGTATGCAAGTTAATTGGTCCCCGGCAACGGCGCCAAAGCTTGATACACAAAAGTTTACACTTTGTATTTAACCGTAAGAGCATAGCTAAAGGGATGTAATACTTAGGGATCGAATCCACAAGGACCGATAAATTGCAAACTAAGATTAGACTAGACTCTCTAATTTAAAACTAGGATGAGTGGGGTTTTTATATGACTAACTACTGCAGGAAACAAGTAAATAAGATGTGGGTTTAATCATTGAAAGCAAACGTTAGGCTTTGGGAATTTCGACTACGAATCAAATCTGGTCTGTTTCACGTCGAGTGTCGATCGACACTATGATGGTGTCGATCGACACCTCACATAAGAATTTTAAGAAACCTTAACTC
Organism: Aurinia saxatilis; assembly: GCA_900406295.1. Taxonomy (NCBI): domain Eukaryota; kingdom Viridiplantae; phylum Streptophyta; class Magnoliopsida; order Brassicales; family Brassicaceae; genus Aurinia; species Aurinia saxatilis. Next base: position 6,015 of record OVAP01005350.1, on the reverse strand, counting down.
TAGAACATGAACAATGCAAACAAGCAATCTAACTCTCGCTGAGATTAACTATCTTAGTTTAAATCCTAGTGAGACCAAATCTCTTTGAGAAACCTATGGATTTTAAACTAGCTTAACAAACCGATTCAATTGTTCACTAACTATTCTAAACCAGTTCTCCTTGAGAAAAGATAGCTAGCTCTCCTAAGATAATTCCAGCAATTTATTAACACTCTCGTGTATAATAAATTCCCTATGATCTAGACTCAAGGTAGTTAATCTATGAATCTAGCAATAAGAACATCTAGGAGAAGAGTTAATTATTGGTTCCTAAATTAAGCATAAGGCTAACAGAAATTCATCATAATCTAAGTACCCTAAACCTAACTAATGAATTACTCAGACATAGCAAAGCAATTCATAATGCAATAATCAATGAAAGCAATAATATAAATAAAAGGGTTTAAGAAATCTTCTCCCAAAATTCTCTCTAAAGTAAATTAAAGCATAAGCCTAAACAATGGCTATAGAAAAGTACTTATAGGGTCTAGGACGAATTTTAGGTTTAGGAAATTAACATAAAATATTTAGGAAAAAACTTGATCTTGAGATTTGGGAAATTTCCTTTTCTGCCAGCCAGAATGACATGTCTTCACTAAAACCGTCATATCTCCTCAAACCAATAGTCAGAATGAGCTGAAACCACCGCCAAAGTAAAGCTAACTCAATGTCCTATGTCATGTCAAAATTTGAGCTTGAGATTCCTTCGGGAAGACCTTCGCCTGGCACGATCTTTAAGGAACTTCGGACTGCTTTTGCATTATCATTCCACGTATTTGCTTCATTTGCTCCATAACTCCTCCTTAATTCACCAAGTGGCCAAAACTCGTTCATGCACCTAAATTAACTCTTTTGGACTCTAATAATACTAATATAGACTCTAAAATATAAATAAGTATATGTTTATTATATTAAAAACTGGTAAAATACGAGATATATCAACAAGCTAAACGGTCCAACTTCCTTACGGGCCGACCACCGCATTTCGGACCAAGCAAAGTCCTCCGTAAACCGACATACTAGAAGATTCGAGTATAGTCTTACGAAAATGGAAGTTTTCCTTTGTCTCTTGAAGAATATCGGAAGAATGGAAGTTATCTCAAGAAGTATTGGAGAAATGGAAGATGAATCGAAGATATCGAAGAAATGGAAGTATATCGGAGAAAAGGAAACTGTTCGAGATTCTGTAAACAAGGAAAAGGAAGGAGGCCCGAATAGAAAGAGGAAAAGCCCATGGTCGAATGACGGTTTAGCTAAGAGTGTAAATAGTCCGAAGCCCTAGCTCATAATGTATCTTTCAACTTTTCAGAGCTCTTGCACCCTAAAATTCGTGGCTGCAAGAGACCTTAGCATACTATCAATAAAAACCTAGCTTTCTACCTTTGTTTTCGCCCTCCGTTCTTAATTCGTGTGCTTTCTTTGCTTCTGTGTTCACAAGTGATTCATACATTAAGATAGTCGACGGTCCCTTAAAAGTTTCGTTTTTACAAGTTTGTGGTTGTGTGAATTTTGGTACACACAGTTAGTCTTTGTTATTGCTTGATAGTTCACTTAGTTAATGCATGTTAAGGATTGAATTTGAAAACCAAACTCTTTGATTGCTTTAGCTTAGTAGGAATTTGATGTGCTTATCGCGTTAATCGTTCTCTCAAGTGGATTGACCCTTAAACTATACTATAAGTACTCAAGTGAGTTGTGGTTAGCGAAAGGTTTTGAACGCTAGACACAAAACGTCTTGTTCAGAAACTCTTGGTTGTATTGCATTGGATGATGTGGGTTGTTGTAGCAGCCATGGCAAGTGCCTATGTCGCGGCTACAGCAATCACTTTACCACATTTTGGAGAAACCAAATGGTTACTCCATGCCACTCCTGCTATTGCTTACTTGACGCTTGGTGGTATGTTTGTTTATCAACGTTTTAAGCTGGCTGAAGAAAGCATGTTGAGCAAGGTGAAATATCTTAGATGCATGTCTAAATCACCAGTACGCAAGAGTGGGTCAGACATGGCAGCCAACATCGTTAAATGCTATTACAGCTATTGAAGTCATTTCTACCAAGTATCCAAATCATTTACAATAGTATGTTAGTTTATGATAGTATATAATTACTGTGTTACCAAAAGGGTGTTAAAGCCTAAAGTATAGAAACTTAATGTTAGAAACTTAACATATACATATATATACTTATTTTTCAATTGACTAACAATTCCAATCTGAAGGAATTTAAAAAGAGATTAATGTTTTGTTCGAAAAATCCAATCAAGAATCAAAATTTGATTGTTACATATGTGTCTGTCGTAAAAATAAAATAAAAGAATCGTCGAAATTCTTAGGATCGGTTGTTTTGGCACAAATCTTTTTGGTTCTTAAAAAAAAAACAGTTTGAGAAGGTTCAATTATTCGAAATGAATTTTTAGATATGTCTATTTAGCTTTATTAAATTCGTAAAAAAGAACAAAAAAATTATGAGAAGCCTTTTGCTTCTCTTTATATTTTTTATTACTTTTCGACCCGGTGTCGGGAATTATTTGTATCATAGTCCTAATCCTAGTATGTAGAATTCACTTTATCCCCTTTTCTTTATTTTATTGTTCAATACAAATTTGAAAAACGAGNTAAGGGGTGTGATGTAACTCTGTCGTTATTGCATTGCCCAATTTAAATTGATAGAATGTATTAATAATCAAGAGTTTTTTTTATTAGAATGGCAAAATTTGACTAGATACTAAAATAAGGAAAGCAAGCGCAGATATATATATATATATATATATATATATATATGATCATGCAAATTAAGTCGTACAAGTCAACAAAATTTGCTTCAGTTCCATCATCTTACACAGAGGCGTCCCTTATAGATAATGGGCAAAATGCCTAGAGGAAGGTGACATTTGATCTAAAAAAATATTTATCTTATTTGTGGTGATCTTTTTTTTTTTTTTTTTGAGCAAAATCGTGGTCGAGATCATAAATTTGTGATTTACAAGTATAGTGGATGTGATTGTAATATTGCGGTTTATGATATATAGTGGTTCATGTGAAGAGATTTAAGAGAACTGATTTGGTTATGTATGTCACTAAAGTGCAATTATCTTTTTGGTCATTTGTCCAGAGAAAACTCCACGATTACAACATCAGCATCTGCATCCGAAAAAAGGTCTTTAGAATTATCCTACAATAGATTAATAGATAAGTGGCTTAAGTGTTTGTTTGCCTACATGTCACTCACACACCAAGTTGGCTCAAAAACTCTGAAGTGTCCTTTAGAAATTGTTTTTGAAAATAATTCAAAGGTGAGTCTTTGGCTATATTGGTGAGATTTCTTCATCTAATTCATGAGCCACTTTGATCAAAATCTATTTGTTAACATCTCAAATTCGAATAATTAAGATTGTTCCTCTCATGAAATCGAGCATATCTATCTTTTCAATTTTTCAAAACTGTTCGGATTTCAATAACAGATTTTTCTGGGTTGGAAGATGCTATTTGTAACCAAATCTGATTGGTGTTCCTCGAAATCACCATTGCTCATTCGTGAACAGTGAAGTTGTTTTGATAATGGACAAATGGGTGGCCGAATTTTACCTCCATCACAACCAAAACTCTAGGATTTTGAGTACCAAGCTTTTGTCCTCTCTAAAACCTTCTTTTTCTTCTTCTGGCGATGTAAAGCTCAAGACCGCGGCGGTTTTAGCAAACATCTCGAACTCCTTGATTCGAGGAGGCCCAATCAACGAGGGTACGCTTGATCTCCTCGAGATTCTTGAGAAGCTTCTGTTGCAGCAACATTCGGTGATACTGGTTAAATGTTCGGTTAGGTTCATGTGGCCACAGATGGCTTTTAGGTTATTCGGTGATGCTCTCCAAATGATTTGGCAAGAGAGGGTCGGGGTCTTGAAGGAGAGGGAGAGCGATTTGGTCATTGATGAGTTGTTAAATTGGGAAAGAGATCTCCAGCGTGAGTTTGAGGAGTCTGGGATGTATGTGAATATTTGTCAGAAAAATGTTAGGCACGGTGCCATCTCTCATCTCAATCAGCTTCTTACAGACCAACGGGGACTTCTTGGGTGTTCCACTCGTCAAAGCAAAGTTGGTCAATCTATAACTGAGAAACTTCAAATCAGTGAGACTAAGGGTGTGGAGAATCCTTATGGGGTTGGTGATCACCGTTAAGAAGAGGAGCATATACCAAGTCTTGCTAATGAGGACATCACGGTAGCTTTAGATCTTAAGGATTTGTTGTTAGAGAGTCAAGGAATTGTCCACTCTTCCACTAGGCAAGAGCAAGAAATAGACTAACAGGGTCTAAAGGTATTACACTTACTGTATTCAATTGATAATTTGTGTAGTAATATGTTTGATGATGTTTTCGGTAATTCAGATCAGTTCCCATTATATATTTGCAGAATGATTTTGAGGAGCACTCTGAGAAGGTCAAGACGCTTACTTATCCATCAGACGAAGACATGCTCATCCTTTATGGACTCTTGAAGCAAGCCATTGCCGGGCCAATTAACACCGGTTAGTATTTACTATGTCTCTCTCTATGCCCCATGAGAAGCTTTATATTTATAAGATTTTGTGGTTTGCTACTTGATTGAACTTTTGCAATGTTGTTAATATTCGATTTTCGATTGATTCGAATCAGCTCGTCCTGGAGTGTTTGATATACAACGACTTACGCAAACAAGATGACATTTGCAACCATCAAGGCATTAGTTCTCGAAACCTTTTTCTTTAATATCTCCAGTTTCCGTAAAACTTGATATAGAGAGTGTTTTTGGCTTAATCAAATTCATAAATTGTTTCTCAAGAACTTGCTCGTCTCTGCGCTTCTCAAATCAAGTTTGTTTAAAAACCGGCGCAAAGTTCTGGTTCCATATATTGCGATAAAACCTAAAATTTGAGTAAGGAAAATGAAGGATTTTATTGAGGCTATGTAGTTGAATGGAAGGATAAATAGTGTAGGTCTTTTGGGTATCGTCAGTTTTGTACTTCTGAAGTTCTTGAGAAACAATTTATGAATGTACCATGTTAAATAAAAACAGAGTTTTAAATACGTGTAGAAAATGATGAAATATGACACATACTGCTATTAATTTGTTTGTTTATTTTTTCATGTGTTGGGGTTTGTGGAATCAAAGCTCGAGGAGATATTTGCGAAGCATTCCAGCACACATAACGGGGCTTTGACTACCCAGGAACTCAAAAACCTCCTCAACGCTAACAAAGAACCAAACGATCGTAAAGGAGTGTAAGTATCGAACCTGTTTGGTTTTATTCGGTTTACACCCAATCATAAAATTCGATTTTGCATTGAAAAACAAAATAAAAATATGCAGGATTGCTGGCTATACGGAGTGGAAGGTGTTGTACATGTTGTGCAAAGACAAGAAGGGGTTGTTGCATAAAGACACAGTGAGAGCTGTCTACAATGGTTCTTTTTCGAAAACCCCGAGAAACGGAGAACTTCTTCTAAGAAACATCCATGAATGAAATCTCACTCTCAGTTTCATACAAAACTCCTCTTCCCTGCTTTGTGAATCTGTTTATTTTATAAAAACTTTTATAATGGTGTGAAGATTGCAATGTGTCTAATTTTATAGTGTTTTATTTATTTGATCATTTGTGTTCGTGTACGTGTGTCAAACTGTGAACAAACATCTCACGGTTCCCATTATATTGTTTTCTTTCTTTCATGATACATATCACATATGCATTTCTATTTGAGTTTTAGATAATGTTCGATTTGAAAGAACCCAAAATCCCGAACAAAAAAAATGAAGAACACTAGTTAAACCTATATAAATGTCATCTTTCTAAGATATAGCTTGTCTTGCCAAACTTTAGAGGAATTCATAATAATGACTAAGAAAGATGTATATTTATGGATTAAACAACAACTAAGTAACAAGATAATTTAGCCACACAAGGTAATACTACAAGTCCAAAATGAAACAAGAATAAAGTAGAATG
>OVAP01005349.1:0-11309 GCA_900406295.1 Aurinia saxatilis | reverse complement strand
AAATCCGTTGCAATAGATATTTGCGATGATTTCAAACTCGTCATTTGTGGCTATAGTCGCCGACTCACAAATGCGATTTCGTCAAGTTCGTCACAAATTAGTGAGTAACAAAATTTCCTCGCAACATAGATTGTGACTGATATGTTTTGTCGCTAAATTCTCAACATAGTCACAGTTTTGCGACTTCTTGGATTTGTGACTACACTGCGACTACCTAATGTTGCGAATGCGACCAATTGGCGACGCATACTTGGTTTTTTAAAAAGTAATATTTTTTATTTATAAATTATTAATTAATTAATAAAATATTAGAATAAAAATAATATAAATATTTCAAAAAAAANAAAAAAAATTAAATAATATATACTTTGATACAAAAAACGAAAATAACTAAAAAAAGAAGATCCAGATCCTCATCGAGTGGATCCTCGGTGCGTTGGGTGGAAGATCCGGCTCTGAATCGTTATCAGTCCGGTCAACCTGTCTTCTTGGTCTAAAATAAAATCAAACCAAACTTCAATAATTAGTTATTAAAAAATAATAAGAAATACACAAATGATTAAAACACTTATAGTTTTCCGCTTCCGAGCGAGGAAAGTCAATTGGCCGGATCCATGCTTAGCCGGTTCAACCTGTTGACTGGAGTGAGACAAGCGGAGGAATAGTGTACACTCATAATGGCAGATCTCGAGGCCTTCCAATACCACACGAGGCTTAAATGCATATTTCGGCATTATTTTCTAGACCGTGTGAGAAATGAATGAAAATTATTTAAGTGTTTGTATCCGAAATTACTTTACACTTATTTGGACCGGATGTTCGTTCGCTCTAGGCTCATGCTTAGACAGTTCAATGTCCCAAAAAATATGGCATTTTTTTGTCAAGCCTTATCGGGATGTCTCTCGGTAAGTGCAACCCTTACACCATGTGGTATCAATTTAACATGCCATAGGTATGGTGCGGCGGAGTAAACAATACAACATGTTCTCTTTGAATGTCTGCCGGCACGTCAAACTTGGGCATTTTCGTGTATTCCAACTGCATCGTCCATGTTCCCTTTATCTTCGATGTTTGCAAATTCAGTTATCTTTTTTTGCGACTACCGACAGACTGTCTGAGTCAAGATTCTCCATTGATTGCTTCATATATTTGGAAAGCTCTTAATGATAACATAATCAATTATATTGATCGGTCCCTGCAGGTGATGCTAGAATTGGCAGCTACTGAGGCTACATATTAGATGGAGGCTCACCACTCGGATACAGTTCAGATGATAGGGACGGACGTTTCCCCTTCGAACCAATTGAATATACACGGGATATAATGTTACCTAGATGGATTTTGGAAGTTATCAGATCAAAGGACTGGTTTAGCTTGGGTGTGTGTCAAGAGTGACACTGACTATCTTTTGGGTACAAGGAATTTACCTAGGAGTCTCTCGGAGCTACATTCCGAATTTGATGCACTTATATGAGCTATATATTGCAGGCTTGCCCACAATCAGCTCTCAGTTAATTTTATCACAAATTCGACGGACTTTGTGAAGATGACCACGTCCCCGAAAGATTGTCCGGCTTTCTTTTTGCTGCTGCATACATTTAAGAAACTCTCTGAGGCTTTTGTGTTTTAGCGGCTTGTTCTCGTGGTGCCCGAATGTTGGGTCAAACTTTGCATTATGTTCATAGTTGTTCTCCAGTTTGACTTTCTGAACCGATATATTGAAAATGAATGTTGATGTAAGAAAAACAAAATAATAATAATATAATCTGGTAAAAGGGGTTTGGTGTATATACTGATACTTTTCCCCACCATTCTTGCTAAAAATCTCCCATTTACACTCTTCTCTCTCGTTTTTTGTCTCTATGTGTTTGGTCATATTTTAAAAGGTTAGGGATTGAGACAGTAATACGGAATAAGTTGAGGAATAGCTGATTTATTAATTAATAGATCGTGAAACAACTGCATAGAGCTACAACATGTTAACAACTATTAAAAGAGAGCTTGACGGCAGTTTGACCGCGGTTCGATAGATAAGACAGCTGTTTGGATGTCTGCGATCTCGGAGAGCTGATTATTACAGTTTGAGGCTGTTTCTTGTGTGTATTCCTCTATTGAGAGACGATCTTATTTATAGGATCTTGTTTAATGATATATTGCGTTTTTGACATGTTTTAATCCTTATTTTTCCTTTGTTTTCGAGTCTTTTGGTTTGTTTAGAGTCTTAACAGGTGTTTAATGAATTGGAGCTTGGATGAAAGCTTCATAATGAATATTGAGGCAAAAAGAGGAAAACTAGTGAAATGACAATGCAGAACCAGTCCAAAGTGCCTCAAAGATCGTGTCAGATAAAGGTCTTCCTATAGGAATTTCATTCTCAAATTTTGACACGACATAAAAAATTGAGTTAGCTTCACTTTGACGGTTTTTTCAAGTCATTCTGATTAGCGGTTAAGAAAATATGTTGTTTTACTGAAGACATGTCATTTCCATCCGCGAGGCCCATTTTGGAAACCCAAGCCCACACGTTTTCAAGCCCCTATTAATACTCCTCTACTGTTCCATACAAACATTAAGCTTATTGTCACTTTAAAACTCTTCTTTTGTCAGTTTCCTTTCAATTTAATTTGTTCCCTTGAAGATTTAGACGTGGTTTTATTGTTATTTGCCTTTGGATTGAAGATTCTTGTCATCCTTTGTGGAGAAGCTTTTCTGAATCTTATCTCTTGCAATAAAGAATTATTTAGTTTATTATGTTATTCATTATGTCTCTTATTTGCTTTTGTGTTAGTTTCAGCATGTGTGAGTAGTTCTTTAGTTAGATCTAGGAGATCATGGTTTGATAGGCTTGATACTAGATGCAAATATGTTAGTCACTGAATTCCTTTTCCTGGTATTGATGTAATGCTTAAACTAGCTTGCACACCTAGTTTATGATAATAGGTTGAAGCTATTCATGAAAGTGTAGTAGATTAGCTAGAATACACACCTGGAGAGCAAATTGTCCTTAGCCAACGAAAGTTGATGCTAAGGCAGCTTGTAAACTTATCAAACCAATACATTAATGCTTTCCTACAATGGCTAGGTTCAAACGAAAGTTTAACATCTAGGTTGATAGGAAAAGTGATTGATGCCATAAAAGTGGATCAATTCTAATTATATGTTTGAGTTGAGGCTGCGCTTAATCATAACCTGAATATTTATCTGGTACTTGTATGCATTACGTAGATTGTCCCTAGGTTTTGTGCTTTTTATTATTGAATTAAACCCGTAGGAAATTAGTAAACAAACCCTTATTTAATTATCTTAGCTGAATTAGATAGTTTAGTAAATTACAGTGTAGACTTTGGAAGTTGTGGATTCGACCCTTAAGTACTACATCGTCATTGATGTTAGATAGTCAAAGGATTATTGACTTGTGCTTATTAGGCATTTTCAATTGGCGCCGTTGCCATCTTCCATAGCTTTACCTGTAGTTGAACGGTTTAGATCCAGTCTAAGACGTTACTGATTTTTCTTGTGTTCGTTTCTTCTTTGTTGTTGCAGGTGTATGACCAAGAGCAGTCAATCGGCTGAAAACCTCGAGTTATTATCCAACGAAGAACTAGCAAGACGCAAAAAGACTCTTCTGCAAAAATAAGTCGAAACAAGTCGCAATGGGTGACCATAACGACACAGCTGCTCTTGTCCAACAGCTCGAGCAAATGCAAGCTATGATGGAAACTATGCAATAACAACAACATCAACAACAACAACAGTTTCTGCAACCACCAACACATCCCACACTTGGCGGAGCAGACAAGCCACACACGTTTTATAGGAACCACTTTGCAATCGTACCTCCGACTGTCAATAGACAAGACTACGATGTTAGGGCCGAGCTCATTCACCTAGCGGAGTAGAAACCATTCTGCGGGCTCCCTTCTGAGAATCCGATGGAGCACATCGAACGCCTTGACAGACTCATCAGCATCACACATGTGAAAGGTGTCAACCCCGACTATGTCAAATGCAAAATTTTCGAGTTCTCACTAGCGGGCAAGGCCGTTGCTTGGGTAAATTCACTAGCACCACATAGTCTCATTGGCTAGGAAGCTGTCAGAAATGCATTCTTGGACAAATACTTCACCAAATCCAAGACCATTGCTTTGCGTCCTTCAGGAGAGTACTCAGGAGAGTCCTTCAGTGAGGTACTCAAGACCATTTCTTTTCATCTTGAGCGTTTTCCCATACCGAACCAAATGTTGTTTGAACTTGTCCATTTTCGAGACTACGCTTTATTACTAATTGAATGTTAAAGGGATTGTGGATAGGAATTGAGTTGGATCATTATCATTGAGCTTGAAGAAAGAACTAGCGTAGCGATAAGTATGCTAGGCATGATAAGTAGGGATCTCTCTTGTGAAATGGGCACTAGTTTGAATCCATATTGTAACTTAGAACGTCATCATATAGCTATGAGTCTCTACCTTCAAACCTTTCTCCTTAACCTAGTTTTTGTTGTTTGCATGTGGACAAGCAAATGTCAAGTTTGGGGGAATTGATATATTGCGTTTTTGACATGTTATAATCCTTGTTTTTCGTTTGTTTTTCGAGACTTTTGGTTTGTTTAGAGCCTTAACAGGTGTTTAATGTATTGGAGCTTGGATTGAAACTTCAGAATGAATATTTGAGGCAAAAAGAGAAAAACTAGTGAAATGACAATGCAGAACCAGTCCGAAGTGCCTTAAAGATTGTGTCAGTTGAAGGTCTTTCCATAGGAATTTTAATCTCAAATTTTTGCACGACATAGAAAATTGAGTTAGTTTCAATTTTATGGTGGGTTTAAGCCATTCTGATTAGCGGTTAAGAAGATATGATGGTTTTACTGGAGACATGTCATTTCCATCCGCGAGACCCATTTTGGAAACTCAAGCCCACACATTTGTAAGCCCCTATTAATACTCCTCTACTGTTCCAGATGAAACCTAAACTTATTTTACAGCCTCTCAGCCTCTTTTACACTTAAGAACTCTTCTTTTATCTTTTCCTTCCAATTTATTTTTTTTCCCTTGAAGATTTAGACTTGGTTTCATTGTTATTTGCCTTTGGATTGAAGATCCTTGTCATCCTTTGTGGAGATGTTTTTCTGAACCTTATCTATTTCAATAAAGCATTATTCAGTTTATTATGTTCTTCATTATGTCTCTTATTTGCTTTTGTCTTAGTTTCAACATGTGTGAACAGTTCTTTAGTTAGATCTAGGGGAATCATGGTTTGCTATGCTTGATACTAGATGCAAATAGGTAGTCATTGAAATCTTTCTCCTGGTGTTGATGTAATGCTTAAACTAGCTTGTACACATAGTTTATGATAATTGGTTGAATCTATTAACGAAAGTGTAGTAGATTAGCTAGAATACACATTTGGAGAGCAAATTGTTCTTAGCCGACGAAAGTTGATGCTAAGGCGGGTTGTGAACTTATCAAACCAATACATTAATGCTTTTCTACAATTGTTAGGTTCAAACAAAATTTTAGACTCCTAGGTTGATAGGAAAAGTGATTAACGCAACGAAAATGGACCAATTGTAATTATATGTTTGAGTTGAGGCTGTGCTTAATCATAACCTTAATATTCATCTAGTACTTGCATGCATTCCATAGATTACCCCTAGGTGTAGCGCTTTTTATTATTGAATTAAAACCCGTAGGAAATTAGCAAACAAACTCTTATTTAATTATCTTAGATGAATTAGATAGTTCGGTAAATTACATTGTAGACTTTGGAAGTTGCATATTCGACCGTTAACTACTGAATCGTCTTTGGTGTTAGATAGTCAAAGAATTATTGACTTGTGCTTATTAGTCATTTTCATTTAATCGACATATCAACCATCTCCTTATTATTATGAGATTCAGATACACATGAAATCTCCTGTTATTCATGCGGATGTTTAGGACTAGAAAATAGCTGTCGAGGCCTAGCTAAGAGCTGTCCAAGCCTGATTAACGATTGTCCGGAAAACTATAAGAGCTTTTATATTTTTACTCCCTTATATTTCCACTCTTTTTATGTTGCCCCACTTATCAAAATTTCATATTTTGAACTAAAAAAGTAATGTAACTGCGCTTCTAAATCTACCAGAATACGATAATATTTGTTGGAGCAATAAACCATTGGTCCTTTTTTGGTTTACACTTTTGACAACTTTAATGCTCGTTGGGTCTATATATACCTTTGTGTTTTTTTTGTTTTGTTTTTACTGTGACGAAAAGGAGAATAACCTCATGGGAGACAATGGGCCACGGGCTATAGAGAAAATGACCTTGTTTTCATCCCTTTGCACTCTCATTCACCAAAAGAAATGGCGTAGGCTCTATTTACTAAGGCCCAATTGATTTCTTTTTCTCTCAAATCTTTCTGAGCCCAAACCACCTTCTATCTGATCTAATTACTCTCACAACATTCTTCTTTTTACGAGATAATAAAGAGAAAATTGCAGCCGACAACACATTCCCACCTTTTTTTCAGGACGATTATTTTAGGTAAGAATCAACAGTTTTAGCAAGATATTCTTCTTTTTCTTGCTCAAATGTTAAGTACATAAAAAATTTTCTTCTATCTCTTATTCTCTCTTCTGTAAATCATCCACTGACTCATAATTATTCCTTTTAGCATGTGTCGTTGTTTCTCTGAGCTGACTTATCTAATACTGTTAGTCGTTTTAACTAATGTCGCTTACTCCATTTCCAGACTAGCACACTCACAAATTCTCTACTTAAGTGAGTTTACAAGGTTTCAACTAAATTTATGGTCCTTTTAAAGTCTTGAGAATGTCTTGCTATTCCACCAGCTTCAGCAATATGAGGCCCATGAATGGGGAAAAGGCTGAATCTGATAGTGATTACGTATTAAGCTCCGGCTCTTCAGCTTGTATAATTAGTCATCCTAAGATTGAAATGATGTTTCATTGATGTCCCGCATCCATTGATGTAGAAATGCTGTCTGAACGGGGGATGCTCTCTTGTCCTCCACCTAATGGGAGTTGGGCTTCCGTTTTTTAGGAGACCGAGATTCCTGAAATTAGACATTATAACAATATGTCCCCTTCAGTCCTTTTGAAAGCTCTGTTGAATACAGAAGGGGCTGATTGTAATGGTCCTGATGAGTTGCTAATTCACAAAGCTTTCTTTGCCTCAAAGAGCTGATTATAATGGTCCTGATGAGTTGCTGGTTCACAAGGCTCTTTTATCCTTAGACTTGCGCGAAGTGGTGTTATCATTCATTAAGGAAGTAGCCAATTACTTTAGAATTTCCCATGGCCAGCTTACTCCAAAAGCGTGGAGAGTATTGAAAGCTATTCACGTGTTTGGGGAGCTCTATTCTGTGAGCCTTGGAGTAGAAGAAGTTCTTTATGTCTACTTCTTTAGATCATATGAATTGGATATTAATAGGTATGTGATCCAAAGAAGATTTGGGACTCCAAGGCCCTTAGTGTATGATATAACGAGGTCGGAAACTCTCTTACGAGAAAGACTGGCAAAAGAAAATTTGTCTTCGTGTGGGTTGGTGACATTTCTAATTTTTATGTTACGTGGTTCCCTAGAGGTAAACCAAGCCTTTAATGGAAGACATTGGTTATTGTCTTGGTTAACTTGGTGATTTACTTCCTTTGTATGGTTGCAGATCTGTCCAAGACTCCACGGTGCAAGGACGGAAAAGAAAACACCCAAAAGATGTGTGGGTTAGAATTCACACTCAACCAAAAACTTGTCAAATGGATCTTTTAAGGGATCGTCAACTCTAACTCAGTGAATCGCTCAAAAAGTAAAGGCAAAAGAACAAAGAACAAGAGAAGGAAGTGGGGTCGTTTTATTGATCGTAAAGAGAGTTCTTGAATATAAGCTGTTAAGATTTAGGCTATTCGAGGAGATCAAGCTGTAAAAGATGATCCAAGACCTACGGCCTTAGATCCTATATATATATTCCTAGCTAAACCGCCTTGGGTCCCAAGCTCCTTGTGGGGCCGTCTTTCCTTTTCCTCCGATATATTTCCTTTTCTCCGATAATCTTCGGGCTTGTTTCCTTTTCTCCGAGACGTACTGATGATACTCGCTCTTGAATCTTCTTGCTTTACGGCGCTTAGATTACTCCGTAGGGTTGTCTCAATGAAAGAGGGAAATAGGCCCACGACATGGAACTGGGCTTTTTGGGTAGCTAGGAATGTTTCTGGGCCCACGAGATTGTCTGATAATCTCGTGAGTCGTATGTGTTCAGATGACCACCTTGTTAAAAACCTTGGTAAGGAAAACTACGTGGGAAAAGACCTTACCGAGGGAAAAAGAGTGTGATCACGGATATGAAATGCTCTTCGTGGGTCTTCCAATTGCCGATGGTTGTAAATGTTGATCAATTGAGACCCACGGGATGACTTGGGTCGCAAAACTTAAATGAGAACAATCATGCGGGCCACGCATGGTTACTTGTCCTCGGGACAGGCCGAAAGACTTTGTCGAGGGAGTCGTGGTCCGCGGATGTTAAGAGAGAAGTTGTAGCCCGCGAGCAACATTACGATGTAGCTCGTGACCTATGCGATAAGTCGTGGCCCGCGAGCTACATTGCGATGTAGCTCGTGACCCACGCGATCAGAAAGATCGTGGGACGTATCGGAGGATCCTCGGAAGGATAATGGGATGTATCGGAAGAACATTGGATGGATCGCGGGACACATTGAAAGATCATCGGGAGGATCGTAGCTGGCAGACACAGAGAGACACTCGTGGCCCGCGAGCCACAAGCCACTCGTGTGGCGCGAGCCACAAGCCACCTCGTGTGGCCCGCGAGCCACAAGGCACCTCGTGTGGCCCGCGAGTTCCTTGCTCATCGTGGCCCATGAGGCTTGGTCTCGTCGTAGTCTGTGGGGTCTTTCGGAGGCTTGGTTCACGGGTCATATGAAGTGGTTTTATCCCCGAAATGTAATCGGAAGGATCATCGAGGAACAGCTAGGTGAGTCGGAAGGATCGTCGATGAACGGAAGGATCCTTGGAAGGATCTTAGGATGGTTTTTGTGGTTGCGGGCCACAGATTAGGCCCACAGTGCGAGCCTTGCGATGCTATGGCCCACGGGATGTGTCTAGAGACTTTATCCCCGGGATGTAGTTGTAAGGATCATTGATCAATCGGAAAGATCATCGATGAATGTCTGTATCAATCGGATGGGCGGTGGATGAGTCGGAAGGATCTCTGAAAGGATCGGAAGGATCGTGGCTCATGAACAACGGATAGACCCGTGGCTTGCAAGCCACATCAAGTTCTGTTGCCCGCGAGCCACAAGGAGAGTGTATCCCGTGGCCCACGCTTAGTGGCCGTGGCTCCCGACTCCTCCGATCTTGATGCATGGTTCCAGTTTATCGTGGACTGATCGATGCATTCGCGTGCGGGCCATGTCATGTCCGATTGATCGTCGATGGTTCGTTAGGTAGTCGGAAAGAGATTGATGGTTCATCAGAGGAATTTGGCTCGTGGACAAGTCGGAAGACTTGGTTCGCGAGCCAAAGGTGTGATCGTGGCCCTTCGAGCCATGTTCGGGGATGGAGCTCACGGGCTAAGTCTATCAATGTGGCCCGCTGGCTAAGTGTATCAATGTGTCCCGTGGGATACGATCCGTTTTGTATCTCGCGGGCCTCGTTTGGCCGTTGTGAGTGATTCGTACTTATATCGTATTCCGGGACCAATGATGGTCGTAACTTGAACGTCTAAGTCGATGGATACGCATTGTGTGACGATTGATGGTCGAAGATAACTCATCGAGCGTTAAGATGCTTGATGGTAAGAACGGATGTCCGAGTCGTGGGTCATAACCGTTGACTGTTTTACGCTATTAATCTTAGGGGGTGGAATCCGACCCCTACAGTTAGCCCCCCCAACTCTTCATTTCTTGGTTAATAATCGAGAGTTCGAGTTGAAGCTTGAAGATTGATGCATGGTCGATGACCGCCTTGGGAAGATGTTGTGATCGTGGATTACTTGTCGGAGACAAGGTTAGCTTTCGACAGATCGTTATGTTGAAAGTGGGCCATGCTGGAAGTTTGCATGGAGAGTTGGGTCTACGATCCCGCGGGCCACGTTGCGTGTGGGAGTTTCGCGGGCCATGCTGGATTTCGCGATAAGAGCTGGTCTTACGGCTCCGCGGGCCACAGTGAGTGCGAAGGTTTCGTGGATCACGCTGGAGTGCGAAAGGAAGGCTTGTCTTGTGTCCCCGCGGGCCACGTTGCGTATGGCAGTCTTGCTGGCCATATCAGAGGCTGTGAGGAGAACTCGTCTTGTGATCCCGCGGGCCATGTTGCGTATAGGGATCACACGGACTAGATCAAAAGTCGCAGGAGATAGAGTTTTTTCCAAGGCAAGCCAAGTCTCGTGTGGGCCCAGTGGCAGAGTTGTTATGGTGATCGAGGATCATGCTTTAGACGATGCTTTCGATCGATGTTTTCAATTGAACCATCGATGCTTATCGTTTTGTTTGGAACAAAATCGTTGCTTCACCATATGCCTCGAGTAGCGATCTCTCGGCAAGGAGGCGTGATTGACTTTGCAAATTTATGAGTGCCAGCGAATTGCTCTCTCCAGGTTTCGTGGGATCATGTTTATCAAATCTCATCCCCTGGTTGGATAGTACCTTAGCCTGCATTGTTATGCTAGCGTTTCGACAGGAGGATCATGTCTGTGAGATGTATATGACCAGCGTGATAGTTGGGTTTCAGTGGATCACTAGGTTTTTTGCGGAGAAAGCTTAAACCATATGCCTCTTTGGAGAACAAATTTGTTGATCTTAAAGACCAGTGATATTCATTGATTGAAAGCAAGGAGACATTATTCCAGAAGGTTGAGTGCTTCATTTTAAAGGTGAAGATGGCATGATCAAGGTAATAAGTTGGTATCTTCACTTAAAAAGACCTCGACNGATAGTTGGGTTTCAGTGGATCACTAGGTTTTTTGCGGAGAAAGCTTAAACCATATGCCTCTTTGGAGAACAAATTTGTTGATCTTAAAGACCAGTGATATTCATTGATTGAAAGCAAGGAGACATTATTCCATAAGGTTGAGTGCTTCATTTTAAAGGTGAAGATGGCATGATCAAGGTAATAAGTTGGTATCTTCACTTAAAAAGACCTCGATAACTACAATGCATCAATGCAGTAGTGAAGGATCGAATCCACAAGTCCCAGCTTCTACACTATGTCTTACTAAACTATCTTATCAAGCGAAATCGACTGCAATTAGGTTTTTGTTGGTTTTACTAATTTTCTACTTGTTCAAATTCAAATGGGGAT
>OVAP01005348.1:0-13130 GCA_900406295.1 Aurinia saxatilis | reverse complement strand
GTTTTTTTTTTTTTTTTGTACAAGTGTGACATTTGTGTGACTATACAAAATCTACAGGTGAGGCTAAACCATGAGTCTGAGTTTGTTACGGGGATTACTGGGGAGCTATACAATGGTTACATTACCTCTCTGACGTTTCATACAAACGAAAGGAAACACGAAGCAGTTCACNTGACATTTGTCATTCACGAGAACCGAGAAGAAAGAGTTTGTTTCAGGGATGCTTGGACGCGGTGAGTTTGGAGGTTTCTTTGGATCTTGTGGATTTTGTAAGTTGAGCTCAATAGGTTTCTATACAAGGCTCATCCTACCTAACGTAAAGGTGGTTAAGCAGGAAGATAAATGAACTCGCAGCATTGGTTATTTGAAGTTTTGGGTACAATGTTTTTCTCTTGCAATCTGAATGGTTAATGTATAACATATCATTTCAACTCTAAACTCTTTAGATTTCTGGATCAATATAATGAGTTTCATGTCTCTGTTAGCTAGGAGGTATTGTATTTGAAAAGAACAACAAGAGATGAAATAATAGAGTCATAAAGTGTCTCTCTTAGATCGTTGCAGAGCCTAGTCTACGATGGACAACGCTTTCTTCATTCTTGCTATAAGACTAGGCAGAGTCTTCACAGCATCATCAACGGTAAAGTTAACGCATTGCTCCAAATCACTAACTGCTTCGTTTTTCGACTTCTGAAGCTTAGCAGCCTCAAACTTATCTTGACAAACCACAAGAGACCTATTCAACCTTTCCTACATTCATCATAAGGAGTCCAAAACACAAACTTGAATCATGAACTGATCTCTACTAACCAAACTAAACTATTGTCCAGATATCTAAACAGAACCAAAGTTACAAAATTAAATCACTAATGTTCTCACATTCATCATTAAAAATCAAAACACACAAACTTGAATTATTAATAAATCTCTAGTAACCAAAGTAAGCTACTGTCCAGATGTCTAATCAAAAACCAACTTTGCAAACTTAAATCACTAATCTTCCTAAATTCATCCTTAAAAACCAAAACACAAACTTTAATCATTAAGTAATGTCTAGAAATCAATCTAAGCCATTGTCCAGATGTCTAACCAAAGACAAATTTACAGACTTTCATTCACTAATCTTCAAACATTCATACACAAACTTCACTTCTACAATTCATAATCTCTAATCCAACATTACAAAAGAGTTGAGAAATAGACTTACTTGAAACACAGACATCTCATTATCGAAATGGTTCTGCGCGGTAGTAATCGGAACACTGCAACTCTCAGCACACTTGCTAATCTCATTGTGTGTTCTTGTCCTATCAAAGCACTCATAAGCACACTTGAAATACTCCTTCTACAACCAAACCCAAAAACCACAAACACAAACTGTTAACATAACTTCACATAAAACCAAATAATGTATACACAAAAGAAGCTAACTTTAAAGAATTTAGCAGCTACAGAGGACAAAACAGAGTCTAGGGAAAGTGAACATTGAAAACGAACCTGAAGGGTGAAATTGATATGGTCTTGAATTGGATAAAGTAGAGACTGTGATACAGAACTAACTTCGTTAACTTTCTTCCTGATTCTCTCTCTCACCTTCTTCTCTTCCTCTGTTTGATCCATCTTGTACTATACTTTGGTTTCTCTCTTGTTCTGTCTTTTACTTGAAGAAAAGAGACAAAAAGTTGAGTACTTGAAGACATATTTTTTTACTCCTTCCCCAAGTTCATAGCTTTCTTCAACCGACTCCAATGGCGGAATCACTAAGCAACTTCCTTATTGGGCTAAGCTCTTATAAACTTCGGCCCATTAACGATGAGAATTAGGGTTTTGTTTTCTTCAGGCAACCATTATATAAATCTCGTTAAAGGCATAAACTTTTTTCAATTACCATTCTCTTCTTTAGTCTTGTTTTGGTGTTTTGGTGTTTTGGTTTTGCTTTCTTGCCTTTATTATGCTAGAGAAATTTGATTTTGTTGAAAAAGCAAAAAAGCCAATTAGCAGAGCAAGGGCGTCTAAATTACAAAATGGCGTGAATTGCCTTGAAGGTTGGCGATAATAAAAATGCGATTCTCCGTGCCTATCAAACTTTTGTTTTCGTATTGATAATGGCCTCGAACAAGTCGCTACACTTATTGTCTTTCTAGCTTTGGAGGCTTTGTATTGTATTTTTTTTGAATAGAAAGTAGGGAGGCAGTGAGGATTTGAGCATGCACCACTCTGAATTTGTGTTGAGAAACAAACTCAAACCCATAATTTATCTGAGCCCTTATATTTGTTTTGAAATGATCTTTGTGTTTTGGATAGCCAGATGATGGTCATTTTAATGACTTGACCTTGATGCGGACTGTATAATTTTGATGATAACTTTTGGTTGCTGATGGTTATTTTAAATCACCCTTTTCTACTTTTCTATTCGTTTGTTTTACCGATTGTTTTGTGTGCTGGTTTTAATCCATACTGAGTTAGTTTGTGTTCTGGTTCTATATTTGATCTGTTACGGTGGATGTTATGGGTTTTGGCTTTGTAGGTAATGCAGTTTGATGACACTTAGATTCATGAAGGTACAAGCTATTTTGCTCTTTACATTGGAGTTCTGTATTTGTTTACTTCTAGAAAATGTAATAATGTATCTGTAAAGTCTTAGCCAGCTTGTATTATTGATTTGTTAAATGAAACATCCATGATTGTGCTACTATATTGAGTTCTCAAATTCTACTGCTATGTATTCTGAAACTATATTGTACATGTACGGGACCAAAACATCTAATGAAAATTATATTTACAGCCTGAATCATTGTAAATTGTAATTTTTCTTCATGATGAATGTATAATGTCAGCCAATTTGTGGATAATGCTTTGATTGGAACATATTTGAGATCGATAGTTACCTGAAGTTTACTGGTAGCTAACTCTATCAGTAAAAGTCTTAGCAGCTTGTATTATTTACTTTAAAAGGCCTAAACCTGTAATTCCTAAAATCAAATGAAGCAAATTCAACTAATAACAATGAAAATCGATACTTTGGAGTTAGCTTGTAATTCATTTTTAAAGATATGGGAATTAGGCCAACATCTCTGAAGTAAATGGAGAAAAATTTGTGTCTTGACACTGTAAATTGACATTCAAACATTCATCCATCAAAATATGTAAACGCCAAGAGTTTTATTGTTTAGACAGAACAAAACTAACCTGAACTGAAACAAAACTCAACAGAGAAAACTGAGTACAAACCAGACTTCACCCTACAAAGTGTTCTAGGTACCATACATATAGTGACTGGGGAAAACAAAAAACAAAGCTACTAAATCACTGGTTCTCAACGAAACATTATCAGAAACCATAGTAATCTACACCAATTTCAAGAGCAGAACAGATAAAATGGGGAACTGAGCAAAGAGGATGTTTGGTTTTTATGGTATGTCCTTTCTTAGAGCTGCACTTCTCTGTCATGTATCCAACTGAATGGAACCTTGGGTCCTTTCTTGGCTCTTGCTTGTGCTCTCTCATCCAATCTCCTGATTCTTGGAGATAATCCGCATAGATAGTCTTGTGCTTTGTTTCCTTCACCTGAAAGCCCGGTTAAGTTCTCGATTTTCCACCTACCAACCAAAAACTCAAGAATGTCTGCATAGTCTTTGGCTGTGTAAACCCCGAGCCTCTGAGCTACGGAAGAGAAGTTCTCAAAGAGGTTGTCATCTCGTCCATCGTACATCAAGTGAGCAGGCATTGAGATTTTCTTTTTCATCATGTCTGCAAAAGCCACTACAGCACCATCAGGATCAATCTCAAGGAGCTTCTCAACTATCTTGGTGTAAGCAGTTTCATGACGCTTTTCATCTGCAGCTATTGTTCCACAGATTTGGGCCAGTTTCAAGTCCCCATGCTCCTTGGCTTGGCGTGCTGTGTTTCCATGAGAGATAAATGTCGCTCTTTCTTGGAATGAGGTATAGATGAAGCCAAGGTAAGGATTGTTCTCAGTCCGGGGATCCTACCAAAGAGAAGTGAGTGAAATCAGATTTCTAAGAAACATGAGAACTGAGAAAATGTATACCTGAAACTATCTTACCATTCCAGATCCAATCAAGTACTGAATTGTCTTCTCGATCTGCCTCATGTCAACACGGCCAGACAAGTAAAGGTATTTGTTCAGAAGATCGCCATGACGGTTCTCTTCAGCAGTCCAAGCTCTAGTCCAAATAGCCCATGAAGTGGGACTGGCACCAGTTTCATCTCTAACTCCATCCAAAGTGTTCAACATAGTTTGGTACGTCGGAAGCGCTTCTTCTGTGATCATGTCACCCACCAAAACAACAAAGTAATCATCAGGAAGCTCTCTTGCCCTCTCTCTCAACTCCCTCACCTGATCTTCAAACCCATCTGATGCAGGGTCAGGCAAGAAATCCTGTGGTTGCCAAGACTTCTCAACATCCTTGAGGTGAATCAGAAGGTTCTGCTCTGCCCAGTCTTCCATCGATTTGAAGATCTCGATCTTTTGAGGTGGCAGGGAGTGCAAGACTTGAACATGAACTTCCTTAGGTGGCGTAAATGGCTTCTTCAAACTCTCAACTTCCCTATATTTAACCAACAAAAAGTAGCATCAGCATTTATTCTTAGGTCTACTGAAATTACCAGTGAAGGTCTCATTTGTAATGTAAAGAAGAAACAATAACACACCCTTCAGTGAATTTACATAAACATAAGTATCATGTCTACGTCTCTATTTGTGACCAACACACACTTAGACCTCTATTAAATGTAAGACAAGATGATACATAAGCATCCATAAATCAATCTTGCAATTTAAAGTTCATTTGAAAATGTATAAAACCTTGCAGGAAGTGACAAATAAAAGAAAATAAATGTAGTGACCATGAAAAGGGCAAAGAGTCAAACAGAACAAAGTGAAAAATTAAAGAAAGAGGCCACGAAGTAAGCATGCAGGACACAAAGAGGCGTGATATACAACGTAATGTCTTTAAAGAAGAAGACAAACGTAACGTGTTAGCTTCAAGTTTCTCTCCACTAAATGCAGAGACAAAATCCATCAAATGAGTAACAACTAACAAGTGGACATGCATTTCACCATGAAAAAAAAAAAAAAAAAAAAAAACCNCCAAAAAAAAAAAAAAAAAAAAAAAAAAACCTCAGAAAAAACCAAAATCTTTCCCTCATGAGGCATGAAGAATAATCAGAGAAGTTCATGATTTGATTAACGTCTCTAAACCAATCCAATGACCATTACACAATAAAAAGCACTTAGTTTTAATCCCAAACTCTATGGTAAAGGAGAAGATTTTATAATACATGAAGCAATCTGAGAGAAATGTAAATGAATCTAAGAATGTTATGATGTGTTATTTGATCATCAATAACAACAAGGGTCAGTAAAACAATCAGATTCAAGAATCATTAATGAATCACCTGAGAGAACAGTGAGTGACCCAATCTCTAATCTCTTAAACCCAGATTAAAAAAATCAAATCTTTATGAAATCAAAATCAAGATTAACCAAAATGTAAGTGAACAACCACTACACCAAACCCACAAAACCTAGATCCAATCAAAACCCAGAACACAAACAACAGAGGAATCAAAGCAGAGTGAAAACAATCAAATCAAAATCAATAAACGTTGGATTGATAGAGTGAGAGAGGCAAAAGAGACTGACTTTGCACCAGAGCTAAGAGCAGGAGAAGAAGAAGCGAGACAGAGGAACTTGGGAGATCTGAAAGAAGAAATGGGCGGACGAGCCGAGGAGGAAGGGAATTTGTAAGGCTGAGATGCCAAAGGATTAAGCTTCAAAGCCATTTCTTTTCTCTTTTCGATTTGGGTTCGTCTTCTTCCTCTAGCTTAATGCTAAAGCTCTCTCTTTTATCAATCTCTCTCTCTGTTTTTTGGGTTTGGTTAAGTTTCGTCCACAGAAATGAAAAACAGCGGAAGGAGGAAGCGAGCCAGTGAGAATAAGAGACACCAAAATTAGAAATATGACGTCATTATTTGTTGTAAAATTCATAATAAAAATTTTATTTATTTTTTGTTAAATGTTTGGTATCATTTTCAAAATGCCCTTGAGATTCTATAGTATTCACATTTATTATTGTGTTAGATATTTTTGAGGAGTATTGATGTCGGTATACTAATTTTGCTGTATCAGATTTAGTTAAGTCAACAATCAATAATACATCACTACTTAAAAATAAGTCCCACCTATTCACTGTATACTACAGTACATAAAAGGTTGGAGTTGGAGTGAATAAGCAAAATTAAAAGGAAGAATATATTATACTTGTTAGGAAATTCTAAGATTTGATGCAAGACAAAAAATTATCTTTTTTATAGCTAAAACTTATAAAGATATATTACACAAAATAAACATTTTTTACTATTTAATCAAAGACAATTCAATAATAATAAAAATAATCTTCAAATATTTGATATTCTAACATCTTTTTTTATAAATATTTTTACATCTTTGTGAATATAAAACAGAAAGAATTTGGTCATATAACAAAAACTGGAATAATATATAACTTGTGAGGGGGGCTCTGGTCATGATTTGTGAGCTATGATTAGGTGTTAAAAATTTACTTTAGTACTAAAGCATAATTTTAGCATTAGATCTCATCTAACAACAACAAAAAATTGTTCAAAAAGGGTAAAAAGGTAAAAACAAATAAATGTGTTTGGAAAGTTTTATTCAATGTATCTATCTCTGGGCGTGAGAAACAAAGGGACAAGTGGAATTGGGTCTCCACGTGGATGTCCCACTTGGCATTTCATAAAAACAAACACTATTTGACTTATTGAGTCTTGATCGTACTTTGGTCTTTGCAATCATCTATGTGCTGCCTTCGCTAGTTTTAGCACAACGTTTTCTCATTAAAACTGCGACAACATCAATTTTTAATTTCGAGAAAATTTTAATTTATCTACTAATATTCGTCTTTACATGTGTAAAACATCGTGATTAGGACCATTAGGTGGTTTCCTTGAGATGCAAAATTTACGATACCACCTGTGTAGATACCGTATACAGTTGTTTATGTCTGCAAAAAGGTTGCCACATTTGGTTCATTTTCTAGTGCTTTCTTTTTCTTTATGAAACTACTAATTTCGTTCTTTTCTATAGCAAAGAATATCAAACCATAAAGAAAGAGAAACACAAACCTTGTTCAGCCTTAATAAGCTAAGTTTTGTCCTCAATTATTTGGTCCTATTTGAAAATGTAAATATCCTACTTGCTAGTTGGAAACATTACACATTAATATATAAGGGTTATAGGGTTTTGAGTTGGAAGCCCATGATTCCTAATACTAATCATATACATCAGTTTTTAGTTGCATATTTAAAACATAGAAATAAATCTTTGATATATATCTTTAGCTGACAAGTTTAACTTACTCTCTCACTTTTCATGATTGGTGAAAATTAAAAAATTAAAAAATAAGGTAATGAAAGGGTAATTATTTTTTTTACGTCTTAAAAATGTGATTGTAGCTAGTTTTGACCATTCATAATACTATCTCCATCCATGTTTCTTATAGAGTTGCTTAGAAAATAATAGTTTAAGAAAAATTAATATAAAATGGAATGAGTTGCTTGAAAAATTAAGAAACTCACCTAAAATTGCCTAAATAATCAATTTTGGATGAGTTGCTTAGCCTTTTAAGCAATTCACTCTTTTTATATTAATTTTTCTTAAACTATAATTTCTTAAGCAACTCCTTAAGATTTATGGATGGAGATGCTCCTAATAAATGTTTTATTAGGCGTTGACAACAAAAAATGTTCTATTAGGCCTATCCCGTCAAAACTTTAAAGTTTAGTTCATTCATTAGAGTTTTCATGATCTATTATCAGTCAAAACCCTTAAAACTAAAATTTAGTTTTCATGAGAACTACTCTATTTCCAAACCATGAATATTAAGCTGAAACAACGAAATTTTTTAGAGAACTAGAATTTCTTTTATGAAACTTGGATATTCTAGTAGCAAAAATCAAAGCCACAAAAGAAATAATCAATGAGTTAGCAAACAATAAAGAAATGGAAAACTTGTTATAACTAGAAAACTCAACAAGTGGGTGCAACATAAGTATAAACCACACAAAACAGATACATGCCATGATCAGGTCATGTGTAAATAAATACACCAAATATTTAATCAAGAACATTAATTGAAACGATACATCAATACAAGGGTCTCTCCATACAATCACGAACTTAAAAACATTCGATTAAGCAAAGAAATCTTAACAATAACTTATTACCGTCCGACGGAAGTAAGCGCTTCCGTGATGGTCAAGTTACCTGCTGTCTCAGTCGTAGCCGAATCAAGCATTTGGTTGAAGTTCTCATACCATTTCCCCAACNCCATCCAACATCTTAACCACAGTAGCCATATCGGGTCTAACCTCTTCAGCTTGGTGCGAACACAACACTCCTAGCTTCAAAACAAGCCCGAGCTGTCCTTTATCATGATCTTGTTGTCGGATTTTTTCTGTAACCGCGTCTACTATATCACCGTTTTCCCAACGGTTAATCGCCCAATCCGCAAGAACTACCTCTTCAGGTTCTGCTTGAGGTTCAAACAACTTTCTCCCACAAGAAACTTCGAGCATAAACACACCGAAGGCGTAAACATCTGTTCCCGTGGTTGGTCTTCCAGTTCTCATTAGCTCTGGAGCCATATAACCGAATGTTCCAGCTATTCTTGAGGTTTGAGCTTCATATCCTTGATCATATAGCTTAGCCAATCCGAAATCTCCAAGACTTGCATTCATCTTGTCATCAATTAGGACATTTGCGGGTTTGATGTCTCTATGAATTACTACTTGTAGCCATTCATGATGGAGATAAGCGAGCGCAGAGGCAACATTTTTGATGATCTTGAAACGTTGAGTCCAAGTGAGTTGTTCTTGATCTGATCCACCATAGAGGTACCGGTCAAGACTTCCATTAGGCATAAAGTCATAAACCAAGTAGAGCTCTTCTTTGTACCTACAATAACCAAGAAGCCTGACTAGATTCGGGTGTCTAAGTCGACCAATAGTCGCTATCTCGGCCAAGAATTCACGCATTCCTTGACTTGAATTATGAGCAACGCGTTTGACAGCAATCTTGGCCTCGGAACCTGGAAGTGTGCCTTTAAAGACCTGACCAAAACCGCCTTTGCCTAGAAGTTCCTTGAAACCATTTGTGGCTTTAGCGAGTTCTTTGTAACTAAACCTATGAGGTCCACATTCAATCTCCCATTCCTCTAGAACCTCCATAACCTTTTTATGTCTCTTATAGAAGAAGAGACTTAAAGCTGATGCAATTAGCGCAACCAAGAGAGCCAATGTCAAGCCGGTCACCAAAAGAATCCGATTTACAATAGACTTCGCCTTGGGATATGGAGGAAACGTTGGTATCGTGAAATCCAGGTCCGGAACAATCAGTATAGTATATCTGTACCACATCAACATGTAGTGCAATGCTCCAACCGACCCCGTAGAGGCTGTGAATCCAACATACATTGACTCCAAAAGATAAGGTGACAGATCTTGGTTCAGCGAAAGTAGTGGCTGCTTCGGGTAATAAGCTTGCTCTGGCGATGATAAGGTGACATTAAGCTGTTTCTCCTTCTCGTTATACAAAATTGTGACTCGAAGTAACTCTCCACTGATCAAAGAAAGATTTTTGAAGTTACCCTCTTGATCATAATAACCAGCAGGAGCAGATACAACAGACCTCATTCCATTAATGTTGATACCAACATGGTTATCATCAATATCACCAAATTCATCATCTTTATTTATATCGATTTCCACAGCGATGATATGATTCGAGCTGTTACCATTGTTTGTGTTGTTGAAGATACCGAGGTACTGATCAGCGGATGCACCGGGAATGCCTCTCGTGGGAGAGATCACGAAGGCCATACCGTGAGAGCCTTTGTTCTTATGCTCTGGAGCAATGGCAAAGAAGAAAGTGAAAGAGAAAGAAGTCATTGTACCGAAGAACGAATTCTTGAAACGGAATGGCTTGTCGTCGAAAGCTTGACCAAACACATGTTTCTTGGTGCTCGTCAACGTCGTGAAACCTTTATAAGATCCAGCAGATCCTTCCCAAATCAGCTTTCCATGAGAGTTTTGCGTACAACAGAACAGAACAATGATCAAGAAAAAGACACGTGAGACGACTCCACGAAACATAATCATTAGACCTTAGTTACTATAATGAGATTAGACACAGAAAACATATGAACTATTCAAGACCTATTGAGACTTATAATCCTTGTGCTAAATGTTGCAAGGTCAAGGCCAAGAATCAGATTATTTAATCAGTTGATGTGTCCAAGACCTTCATGAGCAAAGAGCTAGTCAGGCAAATATATTTATTTATTGGTTTGACAGAAGATAATATATGAACTAATCAAGACATGGAATAACTAAAACAGAAAGCTATGTTGCAAAGTCAATGTCTTGAAACAATTATTTTAAGCAGTTCATGGTGTCCATATCCTCCATCTCCATGGTCCATGGATCATGGAAAAACCTAAGAGCTAATCAATTTATAAGTGTGTACTTATATATCAAATAAGATTAGACATAAAAACATTGTAATGAACTTCATTCCAAATCATATCATAATATCAAATTCTGAAAACAGAGAGCTACAAAATTGTCAATTATTGACATAATATCCAAATCATATGGTTTCACATCAACACACTGCACACAAAATTGGATGATGACAGTGGTAACATGTTTTTTTTTTAAATGCCAACAACATGACAATTAGTTAGATAAAATATTTCTTGCTGAAAACAACCATACTTGTTAGAATTTTAAGAGTAGCATGTTGCTCTACGAATATTCGGATATTCTAATAAAAAAGCACTCAGAAACTTTCATGTCTTCTATTGTTATAAAACAAAAGAATATAATTTTTTATTATTATAAACTCTTAAGTCAACCGTAGTAAGAAATCAAGAGAACATAACGTAACTTTTTTATTAAAACTAAATTATTGTATCTACTAATAAAAATATTGTGATATATCTTCAACCTTCCACANNCAGTTTTTTTTTTTTTTTTGTCAACTATGATATATTGATGATGGATTTGTAATCGTAGGCCCAAACCCAAATTCTAAAACACAAAATACATCAGAAATTAAGACAGGTGTTTAACAAATTTGGGTGTAAGAAGGAAGTGGTTTCACGCGTCTTCTCGAACAATTCCCCTGTGCCGATGAAACCAATAACTTTCCGGTGAACCTCCGATTTGCTTCCACATCAAAACCTTCATGTTAATCGCCGGTTAAGATCTTTTACAATCCTTCCTAATTAATATCAGAGTTGATTTGAGCCAATTATCTCCTTGAAGAACTCATAGTAATTTCAATAGTAATTTCTTTTTAGGAATTGTAACAAAACCATAATAAAATAAATGTGGCATTCCTTATAGTCTTTCTTGTCTTTTAAGAGTATTGCAAATGAAAAATATAATCAAAAATATTTTTTAAAACAAACAAAATAACTTCTAAAAAATTGGTGGATATCCGGTATTTTAGTTTATACTTGGAATGATGCGCTTAACATGAAAACTATGGGCTCTGTACTTTCGGTTTCAGATATCGTAATGCCTCCACATGGTGAGAGTATAAGTTGCTCTTGATTTAATTATGAAAACCTTAGAGCATGATTATCCCTGAACCTTCAAGAGTTCTTTCATTGGGAAAAAAAAAAAAAAATTATTCAATTTCATAAGAAACGGCAAGGGAAATTTCTCTCTACTAAGACGTCTCATAAGCCTGTTATTAATTTATTACTAAATTTATTATTTAAAAATTATTATGAAACTCAAAAGAGTTAAGAGATAATCATACTCTTATAGATTTTAAACTCTCATAAACTATAAATAAAAATGTCATATATTTAATATTTTGAGATGCCAATTTTTTATATTAATATTAATTTTTGCATTTATATTATATATTAATAAGATTTATTTAATTAATCTCATATTTTGAACATACTGTACACATATTATTTTTCTACTAATCTCAACGCAAAACTACTTTTTATTTTAAGAATATAAAGAGAAATTCTTAAAACTTAACCAAATTGTTACAAATAAATAGAGAAATACATGGGTGTTCAATCCAGAAACAATTCTAATAAGTGGTTATTCATTAAAAATTACAAACTAAAATGATTACAACAAAGAGACATAATTCATTTTCAAATATAGTATTAATTGTCTAACATGTAATCTGACATTTTCAAATATAGTATTAAACAAATCAAAAACAAAAAATCTGAGACTCATACTTTGGAAACAAACCATTAAAAACTATTTTTAGGAGTGTTCAATCCGGTTTTCGGTTCGGTTTCGATTCAGTTTTTAGATTTTTCGGTTTACCAATTTACGAAATTTAGTTACCATATTATTACCATGTCTATCTCGGTTTGGTTCGGTTTGGATACATTCGATTTTCGGTTCCTGGTCCGGTTTTTAACCTATAACCATAATTGTATTTGATTTTATTTTTAAATAATGTAGATTTCAGCTATATAAAAAATTTTAAATAATTAAAATTAACCAAAATGAAAGAATAAAAGCACAACGTTTCTCTTAAAAAAAAAGTAATAAACTTCATGAAAAATTAAAACCTTTAAAAAAATCAATGAACAGAAACTAAAACCATGAAAAACTTTAAATTCAACTTTTCCATTCACATTGACTCTCGTCTCCTACTCTAATCGTACGAAACTCTATATAAAAAAAAACAGCAATACATTTAATTAGATTTAGTTATCAATACATAATTACATATAATAAATCAATACACACAACACAAGATATGAATTACCTTCCACAAGAGGTTCTCTTAAGGAGCCGTCATTAACTTATTAGCAATAGATTATCTTAAGTTCGTATACTTTATATATAAAGATTTATAGTTATATAGATAGATCATTAGGGTTTTTCTAATTATACTACTTATATTAGTTTAATATTTTAAATTAAGATTTTTGATAAAATTCTTAACAAAATAATTATAAAATATATATATATATATATAATATTTTGGATATAAATAAATCAGTTTTTCCGAT
Organism: Aurinia saxatilis; assembly: GCA_900406295.1. Taxonomy (NCBI): domain Eukaryota; kingdom Viridiplantae; phylum Streptophyta; class Magnoliopsida; order Brassicales; family Brassicaceae; genus Aurinia; species Aurinia saxatilis. Next base: position 24 of record OVAP01005348.1, on the reverse strand, counting down.
TTATTACGGTACCATATCCGTATC